>SSNS01002254.1:0-11467 GCA_006937985.1 Aphyosemion australe | reverse complement strand
TCTCCATAGTCTAAGTTTCTAAGTGTAACAGATGCTTCACTAGAAACGCTCCTTGTGCCGATTCTCTTTTATTCGCATCAACATTTTTGTGCCATCGAGCGCGTTTCCATAGCGAGGCGAATAAAAGGCAAATCCCCGCTCCGCGCCTCCAATAAAGAGCCCATTCAGAGCGCGCCCTGCAGCCCTGCTACACTTACACCACCCTCTCCACTCAGGCTGCACTGCACCACCGCTCCAACACTGAGCATTTATTCCAGTTCAGTTCTCATTCCTTTGCATTATTGCTTTCTTGTTTGTTTGTTTGTTTGTTTGTTGTGAGTCAATTTTCTAAAAGTGTCTGAGTGTGTTTATTTTATACAGAAGGATAAATACTCATTTGTGAGGTTTCTGGTTCAGGATACATTTAATAAAGAACATTATTATAAATTGATTAGTTAGAATAAAAATCCCGATGAGATTCAGAGAAAATAGGAATTAAACTGATTTGTTATTAATTATTTTGAATAATTCTGGGTTTTAATATTCTGTGAACAGCTATTAAACAACAGAAAATCAGTTTTCTCTGGAATATTCTTGTTTCTCGTAACAAAAAAATGAGTTTTATTTCAAACACTGATTCCGTTTTGTCCCAATTCCCCGGCAAAGCCATCAAAACCGGCCCTGATATAAAACTTTTAACCAGACCCGGGTTGTTTCTGTCTGACGTGTGTTTTGGGTTTAGTCTGCGTCCCAGACCGCCTCGGGCCTCAGGGCGGGACCTGTCACTTCTGGTGTCGTGACCTTTTTAGAAACTTTCCCCAGCGGATCCTAAAGCCCTCAGCTCCTGCTGTCAGCAGGGACTCGTTTATTTATGAGAACAAAAATAAACTTTTAAATAAAAATAAAACGCATATTTGGTAGAAAAAGCGCGTTTGTTCCGTTTTTTTCTTAATGGATTGGTTTGTTCTAATAATAAATGCGTCGCTGTCACCTCCCAGCGCAGACTGAGTTGTTCTCCAGCTCCCAGACAGAGGAATCGATATTCCCATTAACCCGTGACGTCGCTAATAAAGGACAGATAGCGCGCGCCACTCGCACGAGACAAGGGGTTTGGTTTCATCGCTCCCTTCAATCAGAAACGACGTTTAAAGGAGCTGTTGAAGGAAAAGGATAAAAAAAATCTCTAAAAAAATCCAAAACCGATACCCTGCGTGTGCGCGCGCACGTGTGTGCACGCGCGCAGCAGCATCAAAGGTTAGGAGTGAATTTATCTAACTGGACAAAGCGATGAGTGAATGTTCAGCAGCTAAAGCCCGTCTAGTCGGTGTAAATGTGCATTCATAATGCATGAGTGTGTGTGTGTGTGAGTGTGTGTGTGTGTGCAGTGATTTCAGACTTGTATTCATCATTATAAAATGAGGAGAGAAGCTTTTATTTTACTAAAACTTAAAAACGTCTGATAATCTAAATTAGCATCAACATGATTCTTTTATTATTATTATTATTATTATTATTATTATTTACAAACCATTTATTGAAAATTCTCACAAACTGGCTTGGTAGAGGTTTTTATATTTTTCTATTTTTTTAAACATCTTAATACTCAGATGAATGTTAACAAATAAATAAAATAGAATAAAACAAATTCAAGGATATTATTTTGTTATAATTTATCGTTTGGTTTTGAAAACTTATTTTATTTTGAAATTTTTCAGCCAGATGTGGCCAGGTCGTCGTTGTGAATGAGAATGGGTTCTCAATCGACTCATCTGGTTAAATAAATAAATTCAGCCAACAAGGAAAAAACAAAACTGAATTTCCCCCAAGAATTTAAAATTGTTTCATTGTTTTTAACATAAAAATGTCCTACATTTGGATTAATTGACCAAAAATAAATTAAGTAAATTAAATTAAATTAAAAGTGTATGTCTGGTTTCCCTTTAATTTGAAAAACTTAAATGATTTATTTAACGTTGTTGTTTATTTGGTTTTGTCTTTTTGTCGTGTGTGTGTGCGTGCGTGCGTGTGTGTGTGTGTGTGTGTGTGCGTGTGTGTGCGTGTGTGTGCGTGCATGCGTGTGTGTGTGTGTGTGTGCGTGTGTGTGTGTGTGTGTGCGCGTCAGATGTATCAACATCAAACTAAATAATAAAATATTGAATCTAACCAAATTCTCTTGCTTTTTGCAGCTTTTTCAATCTGACTAAAACCAGAACAAAACTTTATCTGATTATTAGAATTCCAACTATAACACACATTTTACTGTGAAGTTGTTTTTGGTTTTTAATTAACAGCTTCAGTCAAAAAACATGTCAGATTCTTGCAGGTTTCCACCTTGAAGAACAAACGTTCTGATTGATGAATTCCTGCAATTTAATGTTTCAGTTTTACTACAAAAAACACCTGACAGAAAACTAAAACTGTTTCGCCTTCCTTTAAACAAAAGCAACGTTTGTTCAAGAGATTATTCATCGTGTGTGTGTGTGTGTGTGTGCGTGTGTGTGTGTGTGTTACAGGTGCTGTTAGCAGAAGAGGCTTGTGTATTGTTGCCGGGTCATTGAAGGAGCCACGGCTGGTTGAAAAAGAAGAAAAATCTACATAACATTACCATCTGTTAAACTTCAAACTGCTCACACACACACACGCACACACACACACACACACACACACGCACACACACACACACACACACACACAAACCCTCACACACACAGAGTGAAGAGGAGTAGAAAGTCCACAGGAGTGTATGGATGCTCTTCAGCACCTCTCCAACTTTGTCTTCTCCTCTCGTGGTTCGGGTCTCTGATGAGGACCAGGAAAGAACTCTGGAGCAAGATGGAGGCCCACGGTTTTCCAGAAACCTCCCACATTGAGTCACCTTGTTGATTGTGCTTCCCTTTTTTAAATCAGACGTAACAATTCAAATGGAGCAAGCACTCTTTAATAAAAGGCTTTCACATGTTGGGTATGAACATGCAAGCCACACACGCACGCACGCACGCACGCACGCACGCACGCACGCACGCACGCACACACACACACACACACACACACACACACACACACACAGGTCCCTCTGAAGGAGCAGGCGGAGCCGGCAGTTGCACATCTGCATTTCAAACACAGACTCTCTGGGATTCATTATTAATTAGCCTGCTGAGCCCTGGAGGACTGGTGATGCTGCCATCTCTCTCTCTCTCTCTCTCTCTCTCTCTCTCACACACACACACACCTCCACACTAAAGCACAGACACACACACCTCATGACCCCTTTGCCCCTCTACAGTTAGAGAGTCCTCACCAGAATACTGAGTGTTGTTTTCTTCCCTCCAATCACATCTGGTAATGTATGTGGATGATGAATTAGAGCATCAGGCTGAATCCAACACAAACTGTGTTAAAAGGTGAGTCGTTCAGCAGCACCGACTTAGAGAGCTTCATCTATCTCCTCAATAAACGTTACCAAAAACTCCCTCACTGCCTTTGTTTGCCTCATTCTGCTTCTTCTCTGCAACAAATAACTTGTGTTTTGTTTGCCTCTAATTTAGGAGTGAGCTTTTGTGCACTTTCACCATCAACCCCACTCACACACACACCTACACACACACACACACACACACACACACGGTTATGCATGAGTATCGTCTCCTGGGTCGAGAAGAGAGGAAGAGAGACATCAAACGCTGTGTGGTGGGGAACGCTCTGTCCACAACACACGTCCCACCGCCGCACAAACGTCGGGGCTGCACAGTTTACAAAAATAAACATGTTAGGAGGAAACAAACGCTCTGCAAAAGGGTTTCAAACGGTAGCGCGGCTCCTCTGTTGCCCACAGCTGAATTAATATGCAAGACACTGAGGCGGAGATTGTTCAAGAGCATCAGATTGTGTAAAATATGCTACACCTGATGAATGTGAATATTAAACAAGAACGCTTCCAAATATGGAGGAAGGGGTAACATTTTCAAATGACGTGTACTGGAAGAAACCTTTATTAAAAATGACAAAGGTTGAAATTTACCTGCTGACTGATATTCCATTAATTTTGCAATAATCTAAATGAGAAAAATGTTTTGATGTTTAAGGGATGTAGGGATCATCAAATCAAATAAATACATCAAATAAATGTTAAAACTGCTGCCAGTAGCTCAGTAAGATCACCATAGTAACCACTCACCTGTGTGGGATCAACAGGAACCCAGACTAATGACATGTTATGCTCAAATTTAATTAAACAAGTCATAATAGTCCTAGGATCGATACAAAACATGTTTATGAAGTTTATCGAGCAAAATCCCTCAGATAAAGTGATCTCAACAGCTGTATGATTACAGTTTCAGTACCTTCCAGAATGAGCCAGGACACGCCCTCATAGGCTGTCAAGAGCTCAGAGTCCTCACCTGAGCAGAAGCCTAATTTATGCTTCTGCGTCGGTACGGAGACATGCAACGCCATTATCCATCGTTGCGAGGGCTCTCCAACGCACTTTTCTAAACATCCGTCGGACAAGATGGAGAGTGCAAGCTTGTGGTTGCGCTGCTTCCTTTAAATTTGTCAACAGCACCTCCACTGCCCCCTCAAAAACAGTAAAAAGAGAGCTGAGGATATCTAGTTGCAGACACGGAGCAGCTTGAAGAATACCTTGCTGAAAAACTCTGAAAATATGAACGTATATTCACCCGTGACTGGAGGAGTAAAGATACGCAGCAAACGTTTTATTCGTGGACGGAAATGATGGGAAACGTGGGCTTAGAGGTGGTGAGCGCATGAAGAGGTGGAGGAGAATGAGGGACAAGTTTGGTCGTGTTAAAAAGTCTCTGAAATACAAAAAACACAATATAAACACACTAGTAAATGCACTATCTTGGACCGGATACATGACAGGATACCCCAGAAAAGCACTACGCCCTCTGTTGCCCTGGCGGGGAACTGCTTTGCAGCACTCTCCAGGTAACATCTCCGTCAATGTGTGTGCGTCTCTGCCTCGAGGAGCTGACGCGGAAGCATAAATTAGGCTTTAATGTTCACAGGTAAGGGCAGTTTCTATGCTAACTTTCCTTATTGTGACATCACAATAAGGGATTATTTTAAACAGCTTGTAGAAGCGTCTGATTTCTGAAACCAAAGTCGAACAGAAAATGGAAGGATGGCTATTATTCATGTTTGGGATGTTTATAGAGGCAGAGACCCACACAGAAGCACAAAATGATTCAAAAAGTGAGATTAGCATAATACGTCTCCTTTAAACAACAATTTCTGTATGAAGACTATACATAATAATATAATAGAGACATGAGTTTCTGTTTCTACAGTGTTTTCTGTAGGGGATACACGTTAAAACACCTTTCACTTCCACTTGCTGTACATGACAATGGTTCTAAAGGTCAGGGTCAGGGCCCCTCTGTGGGATTTTGAAATAATCTCTGAAAAATGCTTCCTAATAAAATATTTTCACTATAATTGCGATAAAAACCATAAATCATCCACCCGTTGGTTCGTCCGTCCATCCAGACTCAGATTTCACCACCGTTGCCACTGGAGTTCCAGAGGTGATCTCTGTGATCTCTCAGCACACATCATCACCTCACAGTCTGGTCCGCTCCAGGCTACAACCCAGGCCCAGATAGAGTCAGAAGCTCTGGCAGTAATTTGAACATAATTGTATAAGTGAGCAACACACCGACATCATCACCGTCGGGCCTCTAAGTCTTTAATTTGGGCCTCCCAAGCTGCTGCTCAGCTGTCACCTCCTATCGTTATTCAAACTGATAGCACATGAGAGGAAAGTAACTCACTGCTGCATCCCTGGGAGGATCAGCTCTTCTCCGACCATTTGGATCTGAATCAGCACCAGCGGTGGACCTCCATGGAGCTCTGGTTTTGGACAGACTGCTGAGTGGTGGTGTGGAGCAAGTTGCAGAGGGAAAAGACCACTTCTCAGTAACACAGCGCAGCCTTTGTTAGACGTGTTCAGAAGAATCTGGGCCAATCACAAAATCTGCACAAATGTTGTTACAAGTTCTCGCTCCGAAAGGGAATTCTCGTTCCCCATTCAGATCGTTCCCCTCGGCCCGTTCTGTCGTTCAAAGAAATGCACATATGATTTTTGGTTTGGTACCAATTCCACCTGGAGTTTCTGAGTGAAGAATAACAAATACGGGAAACATTTAATCCAGAATAATATGTTTACCTAGAGACCTGTGGACTTGGGGAGGAATGGACCTCCTCTGATGTGGTCTGCTGCCAGTGTGTGTGTGTGTGTGTGTGTGTGTGTGTGTGTGTGTGTGTGTGTGTGTGTTTAGGTTGGACGTGTGAGATGGGTGAAGAGCCCCTCCACCACTCCCTGGGGCCAGGAACTATGGGTACAGAGGAAGAAAGGTCCAACATACTCTCAAATTTCCAAAGTGTGAACTATGGTGTGTGTGTGTGTGTGTGTGTGTGTGTGTGTGTGTGTGTGTGTGTGTGTGTGTGTGTGTGTGTGTGTGTGTACAGGATGTAACAAAAGACAAAGCAAGGAATCTGACTTTTGGTGTTTTCCCCTCATCATAAGTATGTTATTAAATCTATCTGATCCTTCCTTGTGTGGTTTTACAACCCAACATACTTATTTGTGTACTTTACATGGTGGTGCTGCGTTACCATAACAACCATAATAAACCATATTGTTAAAGGTGCTCCAGATATGAACTACAGCAATGTCAGCAGACTATCAGCTGGATCAGTTCAGGGCACTTTGTTGATAGGGTAAAAAATTTAAGCAAATTTTAAATCTACATCTTTACTCAATGATAAAAAAGAAAAAGAAAAACTTTGTAAATATGTAATTAATATATTTGTAAATTATTACTGAAATGAAACAAATGATGACAGCTTATTATTTATTTTATTTATTTATTAATAAACGTATAAACTTATATTTTCAGAGGATAAAACCGCTGCAGATGAGCCATCTCGTGTTGGAGCGGGTCCTTTTACCTCACAACAAATAAAGTCAAGATAACAGAGTCAATAAGCAAAAAGACGAATCATAAAATAAAATAAAATAAATCCAGCCATGGTGCATCCCAAATACATATTAATTGTATTAAAATTATTACTTTCATTAAAACATTATTGAATTTTCCTCTTTTTATTACATTTTTATCACTTTTCTCAAACAAACGTATTTTATTTGCACCTTCGACGATACGATGGGTATTCTCACAAAGCATCAAGGGTAGCATGTGCTATTAGAGTATTGTAATAAATGTACATTTGTTTTATGTTATCTGATAAATGTGTATTTCTGTATAGAATGAGCAAAACTTCGTTCTCTTTGCTGATGATGAGCCGTTCTATTTCTCACAAAAACTAAAATATTTTTATGCCTCATCTCCATCAGCTTTAATTCTTAAACAAACCTCTTGAAGCCTGAGTATAAATATTATACCAGCAAACCCCTCCACACATGACAGTTTGATGAAATATCATGAACAATATTCTTATTTGGGGTTATTTTAACATCTTGACACACAAAAAATGCTGTGAGACTTTTGTCTTATTTTGTTTCCATTGTTGTCAAAGTTTATAAAATGAACTAATACTGAAACTTGACAAAAGCAAATTACTACGGTGGGCCCGAAGGTTCAACAAAACCCACACGAATCCAAACGCTACAATGGAAGTATCAATAAAATGGAAGTAAGAAATCTTTACTAAAATAAAACAACAGAAAGCAGAAGTTGTGGTCAGTCAGAACCAGAGCAGGTTATACTAATGCCTTTAAAGCAACACTAAAGAGTTTTAACACTTTAGGCTATTGCTTTCAAACTGGTTTCAGTGATTATTGAAGCTTAAACTTGAACAGGCTTACATTGGACAGCACTCTGCAGCCCTCTGCTGACTACATTCTGCACTTAACAGTTTTGTGGCATGGGTAGGAAGACTAGTCACCTGGCTGCTTCTGTTGGTGACTCGTTTGGAACACAAAATTTAAAGAACTTTTACAAAATCTGAATTGGAATCTGTCAAGACCTGGCTAGGACTGGACTGAACAGACACAAGTGTGAGTTGAAATGTGGCGTTTTGTATGACCCAAGCACGGAGTGGGCTGACACTGGGTTTGAACAGACACGCAGTTAATATAGGAACCACTGTGCGCAGCTCGAAAGGAAACAAGAGCATGCGATTCCAGAATAAAGAGAGATGACTTACTGTGAGTTGACAGGCTGGACTGGAAACTGCTGGACAAAGTTCAACTGGAACGACTGGAAAGAGTTCAGCTGGAATGCCAAAAGGCTGACTGAGACCCGAGTGATAATTCCAACTTCCTGAAATAGTCCCTGGCTGGTGACATTGGCAGGAAGTCCGGTGCAGAGCATAATGGGTAGTGGAGTACTGAGGCTGGTTAGGTCTGAGGGGAATGACTAGTGGGATGAAGACTGGTTTCTGGTGTACTGGGACAGGTTTGGGTCTGAGGTGGAGAGTTCAGGTGTGATCAGAACCGAGGTGGAGGTTGGGGAGCCAGGATCGTGACACTATAGCCCTTTTTATAAGACACACCATGTCGGCAAATCAGCGTAATATTACCGCAACGTGTGTCTTATGAACGCACCATGGTGGCATCACGTTGCGGGAATTTTGCGGCATTCGCGCCGCCACACTTGATAGTAATATTGCGGTAATATTGCGGTAATATTGCTGCTTCGCCGGTCTTATAAACACACATTAAGCCTTGGCGCAACAGAGGGTGTCATGATCACGTGATGAATTAATGCCGAGCTCCCGCCATGAACTATATAGAAAATGAAAGTAAACACAGCCATAAGTTTCGTTTTGTAAACAGAGTCAGCTGAGATGATAAACTGGAGCGATGCAGAGCACCGGGAGCTTCTCTCCACTAGATCTGCAGCTCAGATCATCTGACAGCTCACAGGGACGGTGGATGACACACACCTGTAGCTGCTTGTGAAAAAAACTTAACGATCGCAATAAAAAGCAAGTTATGTCCAAGATAAACAGAAGTCCGCGACAGTGCAGAGACCGCCCCCACACCCCCTTTATGCCGCCATCGCGTAATCTTTTATAAAACGGACTTGATTGCGCGACATTACCGCCACGGTCTGAGCTCTTATAAACGACCTTAGGCTCCCAGATGCCGCCTCAACGTTGCAGCACATTAGAGGCGTTGTTTTATAAAATAGGGCTTATCACACAGAATTGGTGCTGAAACCACTTTAATAATGGCTGGGTCAAATGGGATTTGGGACATAATTGTAATGTTCCAGTTTGTTTGTTGGCTATGGTTCAGGGTTAGGTGTTTCCCCTGTAATTGATGGGTCGTCGGTTCAAACCAAAGCTTCATCTGTGTTAGTTGTTGTGTCCTTGGGCAAAACACTTCTCCCTCCTTTTATTGCTGGTGGTGGTTGGAGGGACCGGTGGTGCCAGTGGCAGCCTCCCTGCGTCAGTGTGCTCCAGGGCAGCTGTGGCTACAGTGTAGCTCATCAGTGTGTAAATGTGTGTGTGAATGGCTGTAACGTAAAGTGCTTTGGAGTCCTCTGAATTAGAAAAGCGCCATACAAGTATGTTTCCATGCCTGCTCACGTCAGAAAGTAATCAGTTATTTAACCCACCTCTGATCGCTCTGATGCTGCTCACCTCTCTTCTGCTCTGTTTAAGCTCCCTACAGCCACAGACACATTTCCAGATGATTGACAGCAGTTCTGTGTGTTTATTGATTCTCTACAAATTTTGCAAACGACTGTTTTTGTTTTACTCAGACTTGTAAAAACCAAAATATTGCCATGCTGGTGAACTAACGTAACCTTTTTTTGGAACAAATTCCTTCACCTCTTTTTGCTGCAACGTCTTGTTGAAGTCACATGCTGTCTGTTTAGGTTTGAGAGGCAAGGGCTTGGTGACGGAGCGTGCCTAATCCTGTGTCTTTGATTGGTTGAGTGTAAGTAATGACAGCAGTAGCTCAGGAGGTAGAGCGGGTTGTCCAGTAATCGGAAGGTTGCAGGTTCGAATCCCGGCTCTGGCCAGAGAATGCTGCTGTGTGTCCTTGGGCAAGACACTTAACCCGCCTGCTGCTTGCTTAACCTTACCTGCTGGTGGTGGTCGGAGGGACCGGTGGCGCCAGTGCTCGGCAGCCTCGCCTCTGTCAGTGCGCCCCAGGGCAGCTGTAGCTACGATGTAGCTCATCCCCACCAGCGTGTGAATGGGTGAATGACTGATCGTGTTGTGAAGCGCCTTGGGGGGTTGTAGAACCCTAAGAAGGCGCTATACAAATGCAGGCCATTTACCATTTACCCAAAAAGCTACAATGACCTTTTTTTATTGCACCAAATGTCTGTCTATAGATATATATCGTTATTGAATTATTGTCCTGCCCTATGCATCCCTGTACATATTATCTATGCACTGTACACATCCTGGTAAGTATTCTGTGCATAATTACCAGACTGTCTTATGTATTACTACCAAATTTATGTTAGAAACCTCTAAAATACGCAGAATTACATACAGTAATATGACATCAGTCATGCTAAACGGAGGAAGACCTTAACATGAACACTGCCCAAACCTTCATCCTGGTCTCTGAATATTTCGTGAGGACATTTATTGAACACATTTTTGGACCATGTTTAAAATTCCAGTAACACAAGACACCATAACTCACACCTGAACATTCCAAAACTCCGTTTGTCCCCAACAGTTACTGCTTACTGCTTTTACACGTCAAGTTTTAGATGAATGCATGTAGAAGGTTTAGCCATTTTTGTGTTGATGAACTTGATTGACTCCAAACATTACTCAGTCTTAGATTTACATCCAATAAACACAGAGCCGGCCCTAGGCATACTCAAGTTAAGAGACTGCTTGGGGCCTCCACACCGCCAGGGCCCCCCCAAGAGCACCAAGATAGCGTGATAAAGTTTTTAAATAACTTTTAATAATATCAACTAAACACTTAGAAAAAAATTATATGTTATTTTGTATTGCGTCATTTGTGTCATATAGTGCCTTTTGGTTTTATTTTGTAGTTATTGCACGTTTTCTACACATCTGATCCAAATTTTAAGAGCAAAAATGGTATACTTGGGTTGTTTACTGTAAATTCAGTGTTTGTCTGCTGATGTTACTTTCAAATATTTGAATTAATACACCACAATTAAATAACACTCATAGGAAAACCTGCTTAGGGCCCCACAAAGGCTTGGTCCGGCCCTGAATAAAGACCTTATGAGAGTTTCATTAAAATCAGTCTAGTGGTTTAATGAAACATTTTGCCTACGAACAGGCAAAAACATCACTGTCACCCTTTGACAGCGAGCGATAAAACAAAGTGATGCATGAATTTGTCTTTTTGAACACAAAGTGACTTCCTCCTGTACGACCACTAAACGCTGCTCTCTCGGTCTCGGACTCCTCGGCTGTGAAAAAAGGTTTTATTGTGGTGATGTCAGCTGTCTCAAGGCCATCCAGAACAGAGATGCTTTTCACCGCTCGC
>SSNS01002253.1:0-11474 GCA_006937985.1 Aphyosemion australe | reverse complement strand
AGTTACTCACCTGCCAACTGGATCCCACACTCCCCAAATCATCACATTATCGGGATATGAAATTTTGGCCATATCGCCCAGCCCTACTCTGAAGGAAATCTTCTTGTTCAATGAAACAAGTAACTGCTTTCAAAAAACATTTGCACCCATTCCACGATGAATCCCTCAGCGCTCTGCCATCATTTTATTTCCTGCACGTGGCTTAGTCCTGTTAACCGGGTGACCCTGCTGGATCAGGGGAGATCAGCTGTTCCTCTGAGGGTTCTGAATCCCTCTTGGGGATTGTACCATCGATGCATTACTGAGATGTAGATTGCAAAGATTGCACCTTCTGTTCAGCTGAATGAAAATGTCCCACCTGGTTTCTGAGCCAAGAAACGTTTACAGGTTCAAGGTTTACAGGCGCTCTCTTTGCAGTATGCACACCTCCCTTGGCCCAGTCATCTGCTTGGATGGTGTTTAGTACCGTATGGGCTGTGCAATCAGTACAGTTTATATTTTAATGTAGATTTGGCTCTAAACAACCAGAAAAACAAGGATTTTAACTATAAATGTTTATTGAATAAATTTTGTTACTTCCTCTTTGATGCTCTTGTTTGGTCCTGCCTTTCAAATGATGCAAACTTCCACCCCTTACAAAGGTCTCCTGGTGAAAGTCAGCACAAGATAGCAGAAAAGAGAAGATAGCAAAAAAAAAAAAACACTTACATAGTCATTTCTATTATTTGTATTTTGGGGGCCTGACACACGCTGTATGGAGCTCTCCACCAATCACAGCCATTCTTTCTCAGTTTGTGGCAGCAGACCATGAGGGGTTGGTTTTTCTTAGATTTTGTGAGATTTGGTGGTTTTCCAAATTCCACCAGCTATGTGATGCATCATTTAGCAATATACTGCACTGCAATTAGTTTCAGCTACACACCTGAGAATAGGGGGCGGTGCTTCTGACCAGTCAGCCAGTAGCTGATGATTTTGTCTCAGCCAGGGTGTGTGTGGTGGTGGGGGGTGGAATTGGACCCTTGTGGATGCAAAAAGATCATATTTTGTTTGAGATGGCTTTGAACGGTGAATTAGACATTATTTTGAATTTCTGAATTTGACAAAATCGTCCGATTTAATTTTTTTTAAATTCGATTTGCGTTTTTTTTTCCGACCCCCCCACCCCCAATTATTTAAAAAAGCAACTGCGGTGTTGGAATAGGTTTGTGGTGCTGCTGTCTTTGACTGCGGTGGGCTTTAGTCAAGTGTTGGCGTGTGGGGTCTCTTGCGCCACGTCTGTTGCAGCAAACCCATACCAGACCAACAACAGATGATTTATTCCTTTCTTAAGCCTCTTTTATAAAACAATGCCACATATTTGCCGCACCACCGATGCGGCATCAGGGAGCGTTTGGTCGTTTATAAGTGGTCAGACCATGGCGGTAATGTAATAATCATGTCCTTTTTTATAAAAGATTACGCAATGGAGGTATGAAGTTGGTATGGGGGTGCCGTGGACTTACCCTCTGCTCCTAGAGGTGTCTGTCCTCCACAGTCCCCGTGCAGCCTCTGGTGATCTGAGCTCAGCTCTAACGGAGAGAAGCTCCTGGAGCTCTGCATCGCTCCAGTTTATCATCTCAGCTGATTCTGTTTACAAAGTGAAACTTCCTGCCCGTGTTTACTTTCATTTTCAGCTTGGAGCTCTGCAGTGACTCCCCACGTGATCATGACACCACCCTCTGTAGTGCCAAGGCGTAATGTGCATTCACGTCCGGCGTTGCGCCAATTTCACTACCAAGCGTGGCGGCACGAATTCCACATTCAATAGTATGAGAAACAAACTTCCCACTGTCACCGGTAGCCATGTTGTCACTTGCTATTGTTTTGTGTGTGCTATGACTTTGTCGCTTGCCAAACTGCTATGTGAAACTAACGCTACGGAAGCTCCAGAGAGCCAAAAAGGCGCCATTACATAAAATCTCGAAATTTTTTATTTTTTAAATCGCCTGCAACAAATAAATTCGAATTAATTCATTAAATCGATTTTTCGCCCAGGCCTAGCTTACTGGCATATCTCATTGGAACCCCAGACTTCTAATGATGTGTAATATCTATGTGTACATAGAAAGAATGATGCAGATAATGATGTAAGGACAGAAAACGCTTTTAAGGTGAACAAAGATCCTAGCCTACAATGTTGTTCACCCTTAACGGTGATGCTTCGTGTGTGTGTGTGTGTGTGTGTGTGTGTAGCATCTCTTGAAGCTTTTAATTGGGTGTTCTGCACCACGTTGTTCCCAGTGTGTTTTCAGCTGAGGAGCAGAAACAAATGCAGTGTTTCCTAACTCACTGAGTTAAAAAGCATGATTTCTATACTGACAGTCCCAGTACAGTAATATTTCTACTGAGATAATGCCTAATGGTCCAATTATTAGCACTGAATGACCCAGTGGTCTCTGACTGAATCTCAGCTTCTCTGTTAGAGAGACATTCACTGAAGAAGACACATTATCTCTAATTAAACCTCTGTAACTAATCTATTTGTCGTCCCAATCAATCCATCCAACACTTCGTTAACCTAAAGAAATCCTTCAGAAAGGTTTCAAGCAACCTGTGTATCATAATTTATGACCAGTTTCCTTCACGTTAACTCCATCGTGTTGCTTTCCAACCAACCATGATGGTCATACAGTATATTCTGCAGTAATTTTATAGCAGGTTTCCCAGCATGCATAGTAAAACCTCTGCAGATGGTCCAGAAGGCAGCTCTTCTGGTGTTTGATTATTCAAAAAGAACATACATCACATGTTTATACTTGCTCTGACTATCACTGGCTCCTGGAATCAAATGAATCATTAATGCTTGCCTGCAGAGGGACTACAGGGTTTGTAACCAGCTATCAAAACTCAATCATCCATCCAAGAAGACTGTTTGGTACTGCAGAACCTACATGTAGTCATTTTTGACTCTTACTGGTGCCTGTTTCATTTACACTACCTATACTTCATTTATCTTATCAGCATCTCTGTGCAGATTCAATAACACCCAGCATCATCTCAGCTTTTGCTTTAATTGTCTGTTTAATTGTGGTATGACTGAGCAAAATGCTATTCAGTGGCTAGAAATGAGAGCGGATACCAGGTTTGTGTGTGATTTCACTCTGAGAAATCTTGTGCATGTCAGGGTCATAAACCTTGTGTTCTTGCACATTTTCTAAGACATTATTGCATGATTATTTTCATGCATTGGTACCAGTGTTCGGAGTAACGACGTTTAATTATAACAGCGTTATTTTTGTAGGTAACGGAGTAGTCTAATTAATTACTTTTCCCATCATTGCAACGCCGTTACCATTACTGGGCATGTAAAATGGCACGTTACTACAATGTGGTTGAATGAAGTGGTGTCAGGCTTTCTGACAACCACACCAGTGATGTCGGTCACAAACGAAACGGCTCTTAGAGTTGATCAGAGCCGGCTTCTTCTTGGCGGAGCCAGAGTGAGTGACGCAGACCATACCTAACCCTGCAGCCCCATCCTACCCTGAGCCGGTAACAAATGGCAAAAATGAACATAAACACGCACGTGCCTCCAGTCAGACAGCGCAGCGTCACACACACTTAGCTGTGATCGCTTGAGGGGGGTATTACATCAGTGTGATAGGACCTGTAAATATTGGTGAGGACAAATCTGTAAAAGAGGAGGAAAGAAGCAGGGAGCAGAGAGAGCAGGCCTATGGCAAGCCGTTTTAACATTAAATCAACAATCTGACCTCTCTGAACTTCAGTTATAAAGATCTTTGACGTTATACAGTAGATATTATAGAACATAAAAATAATGTCCAAGTTACTTTGTTATGTAAATAATTACTTTTACAATGTGGTAACTGAGTTAATAACACAGTTACTTTTTGAAAAAGTAATTTGTAACTATAACTAATTACTTTTTTAACGTAAGATGCCAAACACTGATTGGTACTCAGGGTGATTATTTGAAGCAGCCTAAGTTAATGTTACAATCATCAGATTTTGCAACTGAATAGTGAGTTTGTTTGGGTTTTTCTATATGTCCAATAACGAGTTAAAGCAGCATTCCGCAACTTTGCAGTTATATGGTCTCTGTCGCCCTCTAGAGGCTTGCTGCGTAACGTCACTGTCGTAAAATCAAATCTCTCTCTGGGGCATAAGAGGCATGTTTACATTCCTAATGTCAGGCAAAACAACGAAAACAAACTTTTCCACCTCCACACATTGAATAAATAGTTTTATCAGGACAACTTTATGCCCGACCAAACACAATAACCCTGGTGAAATCATTTATTACTTACCTATTCATTAGCAGCACGGCTAGGTCAGAGTCCGTTGTTCATGCTGTTCTTTCTAAAAGAGCTCTCCAGCGAGGAAAAGACGGCCCAATAATAACTCTGGTCTTTGCTCTTGCTCTATCACGTTCTTCTTTTCTTTTCCTAGATTCCTCTGATACGGGATTTCTAGCTTTCTCTGGTGAATCTGCCGCTGCTAAACCGCGGGTCTACGTTATACAACTATGGCAAGCCAAAGGGATAAAAAAAATGTGCGTTCTAAACTCGCATTATGTCTTATATATACAGTCTTTGATTATGTCTGCCAAAACGCTCGTTCAAGACGCGCGTTTTGGCGGACATAATGCTCGCTTTTAGAACACGCGAGTTTTTGCCTCCTTTGGCGTCAAAACGCGCGTTCAAGAAGCGCATTTTGGTGCACATAACGCGCGTTTAGAACGCACGCTTTTTTTATCCCTTTGGCTTGCCATATTCTGCCGTAAAATGACACCCAGTCAGTCCTTCCGGCGCTTCCCGAAGCACAAAAACTGTATAGCGCAGTAAACAGACGTGGGACCCCCCAACACTATCACAGGTATGAAAATAAACATAATAAATAATACTATGATGCAAAAACTTTACAAAAAAGCATAATTTTAAGGTGTAAAAGTTGCAAAATGTTGCTTTAATGGTAAACAAGTGCAACAATATTCTCTAAAAACAAAAAAAGTAAAAAGCATTACTGAGGAAGGTTTTCGAAATGCTGTTTTAGTCACTTCCCTCCTTTAATAATACCAGTTGGCGTTGAATTTAATAGGACTGGGAAGCCTGATTAACCACAGATGGTTAATCAGGCTTCCCATGAGATACAACATATCTGTGTGATGAGTAACTCTGATAAACATATGGATAGTGCCAAAAGAGCCCAAATCACCAGGAATATTCTCTTGATGTTATTCACTTTTGTTGTAAGTTCCTTGGTGGACTGGATGATTGCACATTTCCACAGTAGTGTGTGTGTGTGTGGGGGGGCACTTATCGGCCAATCTCTAGTGAATACGGTTTCTAATAATACATAATTAGATCTCTAATTGGGTCATTTTGCAATAATACACAACAATTTAGTTTTTTTTTAATTGGTTAATATGTATGCTTGTTTATATAAAGACACAAAAATTTACCTTCTCAGGCCTTGTCCACACATAGCTGGGTTTTTAAAAAAACAAATATCCTCCCTCCCAAAAAAATAGCGTCCACACCGCCTCGTTTATAGTAAAAACTCCATCCACACGTAACCGCATGAGTGCATTGTTAAGCACATTCATCGGCATGCCAGACCTGTAGGGGGCAGTAGTTCCCCTGAATTCTATCCATTTAGTCTTCCTGCTCAACTTCAACAAAACATGAAACATGGCGCCTAGCTCGCTTGTGTGGACGGATAAGGAGGTATATGCTTCCTTATATTTGAAGCACTTAAGCGGTAGTCTAACGCTATTGGCTAGTTCTGGTCGGCGCTCAGTTTCCTACTGCACGAGTTTTACGGGGCAGGGGGCGGGTTTAGCAAAAAAAAAAAAAGACATATCGCTTACATTATATCACACTACATGATAAGATAATCACTTGTATGGATTTCTGAAAGATCATACATAATTCCTGAAAGGGAAAAACTCCAGATTGCTTCTTTAATGAGGAATTCTGTGTTGTGTGATTAAAGATGTAGTTTTGGAGTATAAAGTGTCAAAAAGCGCTTGGACGATTGATAACGCGACCACAGCCCTGAGGGCATCCATGTTGGAGCGTAAACACAGGTCGCACATGGGCCGTCAGCATTTTTGTTGCAGACAGTGACGTAAAACCTAAAACTCCAGTTATTTCTGTCCACACGGGAACGCTGAAAACAGAGAAAACGCAAATCTAAACTTTGGCCGGAGTTTTTAAAAAGATGCGTTTTCATTGTGTAAATCTGCATTTTCGTGTGGATGACGGGCCGAATCGTAGAAAATTATCTTCCGGCTATGTGTGGACAGGGCCTCACCCCGGCTTTCCACTGGTGGCGAAAGCAGCGTGTAATGAAATAGCGGCGTTTTGCCCGCAAGCTCCCTTCCAACCGGGAGCGCTTCTGATGCGAAACGGGAGCGAAAGCGTTCCATACAGCTGACCCCGCGAGGTCACAAAATCACGGGAGAATTGCAAC
This sequence comes from Aphyosemion australe, assembly GCA_006937985.1. Classification (NCBI taxonomy): domain Eukaryota; kingdom Metazoa; phylum Chordata; class Actinopteri; order Cyprinodontiformes; family Nothobranchiidae; genus Aphyosemion; species Aphyosemion australe. Next base: position 5,000 of record SSNS01002253.1, on the reverse strand, counting down.
ACCATTTTAGGAGTCCACACAATGACAAGCAAGGAGAACGACGGCTGCATGTGTCCAAAAAGGTTTGTTGTTTATTTTCTGTTCTGTTTACATCGGCTACGGGGGTTTCACGGGAAATGACGTACTGCACCTGCCTTTTATTTTGGAAGTTTCCGGATATTTCACACTGCCTTCGTGTTTGACTTCCTGTCTGTTCCAGTCTAAACTGCGGAATTTGACGTGTATCAGAAGCGTAGCGCGTAAAAAATAGACTCGAGATGTAATGATGGCGTCCTGTCGCTTCTGGGACACGTCCAAAACGTTACACATTGCTCCCGGTGAAAAGGTCCCTGTCCACTATAACGGCGGCTAATTGCTGCGTAGTACGTTTCGCGGCTGTTTTGCGATGCTTTAATTTGCGTATGAGTGTCCGCCCCGGGACTGGGAGATCAGGGTTCGATTCCCGGTCGGGTCATACCAAAGACTTTGAAAAAATGGGACCCAAAGCCTCCTTGCTTGACACTCAGCACTAAGGGGTTGGATTGGGGGGTTAAACCACCAAATAGTTTCCGAGCGCGGCCACAGCTGCAGCTCACTGCTCCCCGCCACAGGGATGGGTCAAATGCGGAGATGTAATTTCACCAGTGTGTGATGATGACTTGGGACTTTAATGAACAAGAATACCTTATAACTTTATTATTGGCTAATTTAAGATGTTAAAATATTTGCTCCACATAAGCCGGCACTTTAAAATCTGAGAAAATCTTGTTCTCTTCCCCTTCATTCGTTGTAGTTAGAGGAGTAAGACGTTTCATTTAGTGTCTTGTGCAGCCCTTAGTCTTGCACTAACACACTTGTTAGTTGACGTTAACAATATTGCTGATGGATGATACCATTTAGTGAAACACGGCGGCTCATCAAACCCTTATCCACTCTGAGTAAAAACACTAAAATGCAGAAACATCCTACTCTATCCACCAAGGACCATAACATGCAGCATGGTGTCATAATAACGATGAGGTGTTAATGTTAAACACGTGAGTTTTCCTAAACATATTTCCCTATAGGGGCGTATTTCACCACGGCGTGAACGCACAGCAGTGCAGATGTATATTATTGTTAATAGTTCAGCCAAAAGTCCTTGTTCCCTATGTTTTCTTGTATTCTGGCGGAGCTCTCAGCTGCTGCTGTTGGGCAGATTTGTACTTTTTCGTCTTTTCTCCCTTATTAGGATTCAGAAGCGCTGTGGAGCTGGTTGTGTAAGGTCACTACAGGGACAGCGACAAACACCCATTAAAGGAATACAAATTAGTTGTGTCATGTTGCTGTCCCTGTGCTCTCAGGTGTATGGTTTCAGGTTAACACACTTTATATCCGCACCACGGTAAAAAAAAAAAACATTACAGCTAAAAGGGTTTACCAAAGCAGATTTGTCATCATTTCCAGCCACTGTATGGTTAGCATCCTGGCATTCATGAAATGCATCACAGCCTTGTTATAAAGGAAGTCGTTGTGGATGAGACACCAGACGCTGCTCAAATGCACCTCTGGAGCAAATTCAAGTGTGATTTTTAACATAATGCATGAAAATACATGAGTTTAACATTAACAGACATCACCAGCTCGGCTCCTCGCAGCCTGTCAGGTCTAATGAGAACACGTCTGGGTGCCCTTGAGCCTCAGACTGCAGCCAGTTTTATTGTATTGTGTTTTAAGAGTTATCAACAGCCTTGGGGGAAACAGGATGGACAAAGATCCTGTAGAAAAGGCGGAGCTCACGCATCCACACACAAGTACACACCGGCACACAAAGAGGCGCATCAATCAATGCTGCTGTGGTTGGGTCCGATTTTGTTTCATGCCTGCTCCAGGGACATTATCGCTGCTTATCTCTCCGGTGTTGGCCATCTCTTGAATCAAGCAGGTCTGCCCACACGCAGCCACCTTTCTGATGAGATTACTCGCAGCGGGATTTCAGCTGTGTGTCTGTGTTCTGAGGCGAGTCTTCTGTAAATCTGAGACGAGGTCAGAAATGTGTCTTCGTGGGAAAAAAGGGGTTTATATGAATTGGCTGTTTATCACTTTGAACCCTGTGAATAGCAGAAAATGACTGAATAGATGAATGGGAACAATTAGATTAAATTCATTATGCACACGTTTGTCTAAATTGGTGCATTCAGTCGCCACTCTCCACCTCATTAAGCTGAAATATCTTAGTTAAATTACTCTTAAAGAGAACAAAGATCAGAGCATCGCTGTTAATCTCTGTGCTTGTTTTGCAATTTCAACAAAAATCTTTATGAGTGACCCATTAAAGCCGTAGAGTTTTATCTGTGTTGTGGATTCAAGCACTTAAGTGTTTACTAGGAGTAATAATAATAATGATAGTGGGAATAAATTCACTTTTAGCAAATTCCTCTACATTCAGCAATCAATAAGCACTGGGAAAAACAAAAACTCGTTTTCCATCGATTCTTTCCCATTAATGTTACATCAGATAAAGCGGATCGTTCTTGTCTGTTTGTAAACAACACGTCTCAGACAACTCAGATGTAGGTAATTCCTTCAGCCTCTCTGAGCCCTAAAATGATCTTATGAGAAAAAACCTACTGCAGTGGGAAAATTCATGTTTTTCTGAAGGTGATAACAGCTGTTCTCTAGAGCAGTGGTTCCCATCCTGGGGTTCGTGACCCCCCATGGGGATCATGACACCACCCTCTGTTGCGCCAAGGCGTAATGTGCATCCACAAGTCCGGCGTTGTGGCAATATCACTACCAAGTGTGGCGGCACGAATGCTGCAACATTCTCGCATCGCTATGTCGCAACGGTGTGTCTTGATGCGCCGTGGCAGCATAGCGATGCGAGAATGTTACGCTGATTTGCTGGCATGATGTGTCTTATGAAGATAAACAGCTCTCAAACAAACATCCACCTTCAAAGAGCCATAAGTCCCGTCACTAAAGACGACTCTTATTTTAACGCTTCAACGCCCTACCGGGAGGACCAGAGGCCACCTGTGTGGTCCTCTATCCTTGGACATACCCTGTAGGGTTCAGATACACAAGCCACCCAACTAGTCATCTAACTAGCAGCATTGTCAGCAAGAAATGAAGCACAGATACAGATGTTAGATCCCACATTACCTACGCCTACAAACCTACCTGTTGTTGTTCAATACCAGTCTGTGAGGCTATATGTGTCCGAGAGATGGAGGCGTACCACAAGCTGCTTAGGTTCACCAATGCCTGGCTCTGCCAACTCTTGTGTGGCCAGAATGGATTTCCATCTGGAATCCATGACAACAAACCAACACCGTCATCGATCATCAGGTACATCATTCAGAAAAGCAACTGGAAGCAGATCAGCCTAACTCACCGTGGAGGACAGAACAACTCTGGCCACCATTCCCTGGACTGGAGCTCCTTAAGGAAAACAGAAGAGGAAGACCAGTTCCAACATAGACAACATTCCTGCTGGCATAAACGATTCACTGAAAGAAACAAGACATTCAGCTCAAGATCAACCAAGGAGACTTTCAGTGACAACTCTATGTTTTGACTGAGCAAAAAGAAAATAATATGAATAATAAGGAAATGTTTTTTTCTCAAAATGACTGAAGTCTCAAACTCTGGCTGGAAAGGTGGTATACAATACACCAACTAAGCCTTGAAGTGCAAATGTGGGTATAGCATATGCTGAGACATCATTAAACTGTCCTGGAAAGCAAATACTTTAAAACCTTCAAGGTGACGGCGTTGATTTTATTTTATTTTGCAAATAAATTCAATTTGATTATCTTTTGCCAAATGAATCTGATTCCAGGGTGCTGGTTATAGATTTTTCTTCTTAAGATCTAAGCATTATAATACGTGAGTGTCATATTTTGTATTTATGAGGCTGTCACCTATTTCATATTGATGTTTGGACAGTGGGGGAGGCTGTTACATCTTTACTATGCTGAGTTTTTACATGTCCCCAAAATGTTGCAGGGGGTCCCCACGATTTTTTTTATTCTGAGCAAGGTTTAAATAGTTTGGCATTTTTATTCGTTTTTATTTTTATTTCATTTTTACGTCAACTTTTTTATTCTATTTAGTTTTAATGTTTTTACAACTTGTTCTTTAGTTTCAGCTTAGTTTGTATTAGTTTCAGTTATAGTTTTAGTCTTTTTTGAAATATTAGTTACATATCAGAGACAAGAATGAATAAAAGAATAGAAATTGTGTGTAAAAACATCCCAGAAAATCATTTTTGTTTTTCAAAAATGTATTCAGTTAGAACAGGTGAGCTACTAATCATTCCAAGTGAGTATCAAAGATATGGCAGGGTAACAAAAAATTCTTGGAAATTCTAACTTCTGAGTAAAAATGATGAACTGGAACACCCCCCTAAGTCAGAGAATGTTTTTGAATCCAACGCTCATTACACTTTCAGTTAGTTTCAGTTTTTTCTTTCAAAAATTCGTTTTTATTTTTATTTCAGTTAACGAAAATGTTTTTAAATTCTACTTTTTGTTATTTCGTTAGTTTTTGTTTACGATAATAAGATTATTATTTGTAAAAATTTCATTTATAAAATCCAGATAACACACCCAATCAAAACTCTGTGACTGTCAGAGGCATATCTCTGTGTAAAGTTTGTAATTATTCACCCTAAATTGTGTGCATACAGGTAGGAGTTGGGGTTGGGGGCCCTGGCTTGTCTTGCACACAGGAAAGGGGGTCCTTGTGAAAAAAGGTTGAGGACCACTGCTCTAGAGCAATAAAACCTTTAGATCAGGGGTAGGGAGCCCTGGTCCTGGAGAGCTGCTATCCAGCATGTTTTAGAGGTTTCCCTGCTTCAACACAGTTGATTCACCTGTTCAGCAGCTCATCAGTCTCTGCAGAAGCCTGTTAATCACCTGCTGATTAAAATCAGGTGTGTTGAAGCAGGGAAACCTCTAAAACGTGCTGGATAGCAGCTCTCCAGACCAGGGTCCCCTACCCCTGCTTTAGATTGAATCAAAACATGTTATCAAGCT
>SSNS01002244.1:0-11510 GCA_006937985.1 Aphyosemion australe | reverse complement strand
ACAGCATTTTAAAAAATTCAAGAAATCACATTGCATGATTTTTAAAGAATTTATTTGTATTGCACTGCTGCAAATAAATACCCACCCAGCACACACAGGTGGCCCCCATATGGAATCTATATGGGCAAGCCGTATGGGTCCCACCAGGGTTTGTCTGCAGTTTCCATGGTGGCCCCATGGGGGTTTGCCCGTGTTTGAGTCAAACCCTCTGAAAACCTATGTGGGGCCCGTTAAAATTTATGTGGGCAAAAATCTTTCTGGGCAAACTCCCGTGGGGCCACCGTGGAAACTGCGGACAAACCCTGGTGGGACCCATACGGCTTGCCCATATAGATTCCATATGGAGCCCACCTATGTGTGCTGGCTGGGTATTTGAACACTCGGTAATTAGTTACTCTAAAAGTCCCCCTCTACTCCACTTATTAATCTAAGTTAGTAGCACCTAAGCTTATTAAAGACACCTGTCCATCCCACAGTCAATGTGATTTCCTGATTTAAAAAAAAAAATGCTGTCTCTCACAGTTGGAATGCACCTACAATGTGAATGTCAGACCTTTCGTCATGATTTCTAAGTGGGAAAGCTCAGGGAAATCTGCAAAATCACAGGATGTTCAAATACTTATGTTCCTCACTGTAAGTTCCAACCCTCATCTATGGTCACGAGCTTTGGGTAGTGACCAAAAGAATGAGATCGTGGATACAAGTGGGCGAAACAAGTTTTCTCTGCAGGGTGTCTGGGCTCTCCCTTAGAGATAGGGTGAGAAGCTTGGTCATCTGGGAGGGGCTCCGAGTAGACCTGCTGCTCCTCCACATCGAGAGAACCAGTTGAGGTGGCTCGGGCATCTGGTTAGGATGCCTCCTGGACGCCTCCCTGGTGAGGTTTTCTGGGCACGTCCATTCGGGAGGAGACCTAAAGGAAGACCCAGGACACGCTGGAGGGATATGTCTCTCATCTGGCGAGGGAATGCCTTACAATTCCTCTGGAGGAGCTGGCCCAAGTGGCTGGGGAGAGGGAAGTCTGGACCTCTCTGCTTAAGCTGCCGCCCCCGCGACCCGACCCCGAATAAGTGGAGAAAAATGGATGGATGGAGTTAGAAAGAAAGAGAAAATTAACGCTTTACACGTCCAAATCAGCGACTTGACCCTAAACCATGTGCTGATGTGGTTTGAGTCGACACATTTGAGAAACACTGACGAACCAACATTTTGTTGGTAAACACTTGTTCTTGTTAAGAGCTGTGACTGAGACAGAAACTGTATGAGTAATAAACCTGAGGATTCAGCCATCGGGCTGATGATGTGCTGATCTTTGACATTTCTACGAGGGCCACCACCTAGTTAACATTTGTGGCTTTCTAGCAAAACGTCTCAAACTCTGCTAAATAAAGCGTCATGAAATCTGCTGCAGACAATCCCGTAATCATCCAGGGTTAGGCTGATGACTCATCAGGTCATTGCATCATTATCATCCGAACGGGTTGAGATAAGGCAGCTTCAGATGTGTTTACTGCTACTTTAGCTAGCATGGGGATTGGGACTGCAGGCGTGTGCGGAGGATGGCTGATGGGTTACTGCAGATGTGTACCCTAAAATGTCCTAAATATACTGCCTGAATTCACCTACGTTGGTGTGTGTGTGTGTGTGTGTGTGTGTGTGTTACGAGCGGGGACTCAGGAATGGGTTAAAGCCACGGCATGAGGCATTCTTCTAAAAATGCCATTCCCACCAAGCCACAGAAGAAGCCAGCAATTGCTCAAAACTTCCACATTAAAAAAGAGAGGAGAAAAAAAGGGAAAGAAGAGAGGGAAGAGGGGGAAAAAAAGACACGAGCGAGGAAGAGGGCGAGGAGAGAGAAAAGAGAGGTTCCAGTGGTGGCGGCGGTGGTGTCGGTATGCCTTCCAGCAGACGAACCACAAGGCTCCCATGGGACCTTCGAGGCAAAAAAAGGAGAGCCAAGAGGAAGGAGGGAACAGAGAAAAGCATGAAGAGGAAAGAAGGAGTGAAAGAGAAGATAGAAAGAAAGGAAGTGAGGAAGAGAAAGAGAAAGAGAGGAGGGGAGGGTGGGGTGATTGAGCCGAGAGATAATAAATGAGAACCAGAGAACGGAATGACACGCGAGAGAGAGACAGAGCTGACAAATTCACGGGGTCCACCACACCCTGGCACAAACATCAGCCTCAGAACACGAACGCTCACCCCTGGAGTGGAAGGAAAAACCATAGGCGGTAAAAAACACACATTTTATGTACTGTAAAAGGAACTGGCTCTCGGAGCGTCACGCACCATTCATCTTCCGCCAGCCTTTTCATCTTCGCAGTAACCCAAACTTAACAACAGTGTGATCCTGGCACACGTTGAGCGCTGCGGCGAGGAATCGCTGACAGAGAATAACAGGGACCCGCAAGGGAACGGCCCCCTCTTGTGGTCAGATCCAACAGGAAGGGGAGTCAGGCCTTCTGGGCTCGTTCCTTCTGAAACCTCGGTTACACGAGGTGTGACCGAAGCCATGAGCTAAACGTCATCATCGACTCACCGGCGGAGATGCCGGCACATGAACTGGAGCGTGTCGTGGTTCGGAGGAGGCATGTTCAGCACCAGACACTTCAGGCGGTCCACTTTGTCCATGTAGTCTGACATCTCTGCAACACACATTAGGATTTGGTGTCAGTGTGGTGTTTTAGCACCTAAATTCTAATTTACATAGAAAAACTCTCATCTGATCCCACATCCATCTTAAATCCGAGAAGGGAAGCACCAAATGCTGCACGTACTGATAAAATCATGATTTTAATTTTTGCAAATTAAAATGAGTGAATGTCATTAAATGATAAATTAAAGGATGTCTAATGGGGAAACTGAAGCGATAGGCTCAATAATGTAGTTTATGATAACTGATCAGTGTTTTTACAGTTTGAATGGAACATTTTTATTGATCTAGAACTAATAAAGGAACGTCTGTGCCGTGATGCTGCACGCTGAAACATTTTTATGACAAATAGGGGTTAGAAACTGAACTTTGACCTTAAACACACAGACAAGCTTTTTAAACAATCTTATTGTGGATTTGTGGGCTTGTTTTCACAGATTTATCACTTGATTCGGTTGATTGAGGAAGAAAAATAGTGAAATACTGAAAGTTGAACAAAGTTATTGTTAATTTTTTTTGTTTTTTAATTTGTCGTTCATATAAAGGAGACCTCGCCTCCGTCAGTGTGCCCCAGGGCAGCTGTAGCTACCATGTAGCCCGTCACCACCAGGGTGTGAATGTGTGCGTGAATGGGTGAATGACTGTGTTGTAAAGCACCTTGGGGGGTTCTAGGACTCTGGAAGGCGCTATATCAAATACATACCATTTACCATAAAACTGAAATAAACATTATTATTATCTTTAAAATAAAGATGTGAAAAAGGCAAACTGAGAATAAAAGTTAAACTGCTGTTAAAGACATAAATAAATCAAATTAAAAAACTCCAAATCAAACAGACTATAATCAATCTCATCTCAATACATTCCTGGTTTTATTATTAAATAAAAAAAAAATTAAAATATAATAATAGTCATTATCGCATCTTTTAAATGTGCTAAATGGCCTGAAGATTATTTTAAAAAACACAATTTTTTCATAAATCCTGCAGCCTAAGAATCATGTACAACTTTCAAAAAGTTACTTTTAAAAATATTAAAATAAAGCAAATAAATGTGCAAATTAGCTGTTTGATGTAGATTTAGCCTGATTCCTTTAAGAAATGGTCTGAACTGGGTTCAAATAATAAAAAAACCTAATAAAATCAATGATTCAACTACATTTTTATTCTCTTAGTCTTTTCCATCACACTGATGCTCCTCATTTAATCTACAGATACATTTCCAAAGCTTGTTCCATCTGGGGAAAAGAGATGCGTAACACTTTACAATAAGGGCCCCTTTATTAACATTACTTAGTGCATTATTAAGCATTAATACACTATTAAATAAAGTATTAACAACTGCTTAACCATATTATGTAATGCATTACTAAGCAGATACTCCCCTGGCCCTTTGTCCTAACCTTAAGAACACTTAATAGTTAACAATAACAGCAATGTTAATAAAGAGATCTTTTGTTTATTAATGCTTAATAATGCACTTATTAACAAGTGTTACCAAAAGATGAAATAAAAATGATTAAATAACAGAGACAACAGATAGCAGAGTACTTAGAGGACTTAATAAGTACTACATCAAGTTGAGAATGAGTCCAGCATGAATATAAAAGTATTATATTTTATATTTTTCAGAGTTTCTCTGTGCATGTGCGTTCAACACGGCACAATAACAGAAAAAACACAATGGGATTAAGTCCAAAGGCACTCGCTGCAGGCGTCCGGAGGATATGCAGATGTTTACATAGCTGATTTTATTACTGGATCAGAAAACTGCTTTAAATGTGTGTCAGCTCAAATACAAAACACATTGTTTTTTGTGCTGTTTTAAGCATTTTTTATGCTGATAACAGACACTTTTTGTTATTTGGGGCTTCATCAATAAAACTGGATCAAATTTGGTAGTGTGCGTTTTATAAAAGAACCAATCTGGAGGAGGGGTCACTCACTGACTGTCTCCACGATGTCGGTGAAGAAGCCGTAGGGCACCAGCGGCTCTGGGAGCTCGCGAAAAAAAAGTTTCAAAGCCCCCGTGATGACGTGGATGTCATCCCACATGACGCTGTCGTCCAGATTCAGCTTCTCCTCTGAGGGACGGGATGGGAGGGGCAGAAGAGGGGCGGCAATTAATACAGAGAATGACATTTAAATGTATTTTTTTTAAAAAAAACAATGTGAAAGAGTTTAAACGGTCACGGCATCCTTTAACATGAACACAGTGTGAGTTTACATGAAGGCTTGTAGCTGCAGGAAGGAGATAGAATAAAAGATGTGAGGAAACACCCACGCACGCTTCAGACAAGCCTGACTGATGCTTCTCAAATTAGATCAAAGAGCCCAAAAGGAGATTTAATTTAATTAGATCTCGTATCAATAAATGAACGGTGCGAGGACGCACCAGCTCCCGTCCTAAAATGAGAAACATCAAAGGCAACAATGCTGGGGGATCAGAGCGACCCCCAAGCTGACGGTTCTCCGCTGCGTCCACTGGGTGGCACCAGCGGGCCGCGGGAGGACTGGCTGTACAACCTGCTGCATGTTATTACATCAGAAAACTTGAAGCACAAAGAGCCTGAAGGGACACGCGCATCAAGCAAACGGTATCACAACAACAACAGAGAATAAAAACAAAATGCTGCTCGGCGCCGGCCCGCGCGGCGGCTCGGCTCTGACACTCAGCTCTCTGGGTGGGCATTCTGTGGACTTTCGGACTGAGGTGTTCAGATTCTGCAGCGCATGATGCACAGAAAAACAAAGCAGGCTGAGTTGGAAGCAAAAGCGTCTGCTTTCCTCGTCTGCCTCTGAATCTACCTTGAACCAACTCCGCTGGGAACATGAAACGGCCGTCAGTGGTCAGCGCCCGTTCTGCAAAAACCAACAGTTACAAAAAAAGGGTCTTTTTCTGCTGCGTTTGCTTTATCAGAACAGATGTTTGTAGATTTCACACAGTGAGTGGGCTGTGAATGGAGTTTTGGTCAATCAAATAGCTTCAAATGGTGATTAGGAGGATTTTAAAGCAGCTGAAAAAGAGAAATCAGATCAAATTTCCCCAAGCTTCCAAAAAAAACAAGGTTTTTCACCTCGCCTCGCTGAGAATTAATAGAATTATAATTTCTTTCTCCCCCTCCTCCACTTCATGCTCACCATGATTAACCAGAAAGCGAAGTTTCTGAATCACAGCCAGATTTCCTGAAACCCTGTAGATCCCGTCAGTCTCCAGTCCTGCAACACATCATCAGAGAGCCGGTTAGACGGGAGCATCCTCACTCCTCAGCTCCAACAACAAAATCTAAATTTACTTCTCACACCATTAATCATTTACAGTTTTATGAAATGGCATCCTCAGATTTTAGCCCAGTCTGAGCCCAGCTGATTGTTCTGCTGGACACAGCAGCCACATTTTCTGGGAATCAATAATTCATGGTGCCGAGGAAGTTGTTGCGTAAGTCCCCGAAGATGTGTCACAAAGTGGAGCAAAAGCACAGGTTTGGTACTTTTAGTCAGCTAAAAAAATATATAAAGAATGACTTTGTGCATGATTGCATGAATTCAACTATAAGGAACCTCCTACACCAGTTTCAAAATGAGCTGTAAAATAAAATAACATTGATTATGAATATTCTGCATTGGTGAAATAGAACAAAAACTCAATTTTAGAATTATTGTGTTCTTTTATTTTGAAAAAAGTCATCAGTGACGAGCCAAAAGTTTGGATTTTTACTGATTCGATCAGGTGAATTCTGACTAATTTAAAGATTTCACGGCCTATAGTGAGAATAAATAAAATTAGTTTTTTCTCAATCATTTGACACATTAAACTAAAACAGGCTTACGTAGTTTATCGTTCATCAATTATTCAAGCAAATAGAACATAAAAACATTAAAAAGGACCTTTTTTAAAGTAGTCTTTAATTTTACCTTAAGCTTAAACTTACGTTCTTGACATATTTATGTATTCAAAGCTAGTTTTAAACTCACAAATCCTGATTTTTTTCTGCACATTTAATATTTTTATTATTGCTGCATTATTTCTAAACAAATCCATTGTCTCTCATTTATCTCTCTCTGTCAGGCAGCTGTCAAGAGTTTTTTGCAGAGATTCCTGCACTGCTGTTTCCTTTCCTTTTGTTTTTGCAGGACCGTCAGGAGAATTTTCAGAACTAACAAATCTGTGAGAGCAGCGAGCTCAGGCGTGCTGTCAGCTGATGCTCAGAACAGGTTTGGAGGGAATTTCTCCTGCGTGCACGTGGTGCAGCGACTGTACCTCTCCTCTCCACGGCCTCGGTGCACAACCTGACGAAGCGAGGGACGGTGCTCTTCTCTCTTTCACAGAGCATCTCCAGACGGCAGCCAAACACCTGATCTGAGGGGCAAAGACAGACGGACACAACACAGTTATGGGGTTTCTCTTTGATTGTTACAACAGATTTTACTTTATAATGTAAGAACGACGAGCTGAAGTTAATCTTCTGACACGTTATGTGTTGATTCTGAGACAAAGCCTTCAGGTTCTCATGTGTAAGCTTCCCTGAATGATGCAATGCAGCACATCCGCTGTAAAGTCCAGGGTTGCCATTGTCCAGAGAGTTTTATCATAGGGGAGTGCATTTGGAGCGGCTAAAGTGATGCACAATAATAAACAAGAAAATTATGTCTTATGTGAGAAAGCAGTTGAGGCCACACCTCCAATAATCTTACAGGAAATCTGCTCAACCAGAAAAAAATGTAGCACAACATGATTTTCCCCATCCTCGTAAAGTCAGTCAGCAACCCATAAATCACGTGCGTGCCGAGATCTTTAGAGAAACTGATTTATAAATGCTGCCAGATCTGACTTAAACATGTAATAAGTCAGAAATCAACAAGCTCAAATGTTAGAAAACAAATCTGAAATGAGTGAATTTCTGATGCATCGAAGCTTTTATTATGATTCCGGGTAATCCTGCTGGTTTATGGGACAAACTGTTTATGATCAGCAAGAGCAAAATGACTTCAGATCAGAAATTCCAGTTATGCTTTGAGTAGTGCCTCAGCATGGCTTTTTATTTAGATACATCCCAAAACAAATGATGAATAAAGCAAAAAACTAACTTCTGTCTCATGGTGTCCAGACTCTAACCTGAGAGGTTCTTTATTATTTACAAAACCCAAGACTCGTACCATGGTATCTGTTAAAGGCATAAACTATGGCAGCGTGGAGCTGCCACCCACACAAAATAAAACTGGAGTGATATCACGTTATAACTTTATTGTTCTAACAATATAAATATTATATTGTACAAACGTGATAACATGTTGTACGAATGTGAAAATTGTATTGTTAGAACAATAATGTTAAGATGTTATAACGTGAAATCGCTCCAATTCTATTTTGTGTGGGTGGCAGCTCTACTCTGCCGTAATAAACAGCTGGATTAGTGGTCCAGAAAACATAAATATGGTTGGTTTCAAGAGACTTTATAACAGTAATATTACTTTTTGTTACAGTAGGGAAAAGTAAGTTGAAATGCCTTGTATTACTCTTTTTTTAGTCTTTTTTTTTTGTGGTATGGAGAAAAATTTAAGCTCACGTCTAATTTTGAATCTGTATGCCGTGGTGTCATGGTGATATTCTAGGAAGGGAGGTGAACATAAGCTTTGCTTCTGCCTACAACCTTTTGGACACATGGGTCAACTGGATTCAGTTGGTACTTGTACCAAATTTAAAAAAGATATTAAAAGTATTAACCCTGCTGGACATCTTGGCTTGTGTCATCGTCTGAGTGTGAAATCATCAGCTTTAGGTTCATTTAAGAATCAAAATGCTGTTGAAATAAAATCAGGTTAAAGTTGCTCAGACGGCAACCAAATCAGAAAATAGACTTATTGAGTATTTAGACTGAGGGGGATAATAAATGAAATTTTTGCAGAGTGTTTAATTGGCAAACTAGCGAGAGAATAACCAAAAAATACAGAAAGAAAAAAAAACAAGATCAGGAATTAGTCAGAACTAGGGCTGGGTGATATAAACCTTTGATTTAAAAAAAAATTTTTTTTCAGTACAGGAATTTACGTCTAAGGACCAAAAGTCAAATATATTCGAAGTCTGAAAACCAAACCAAGAGCATCAGAAGTTTCCTCTGAGAGAACTCAAATTAGTTTTTTAAAAGGTTATTAAAGACTTTTTACCAGATAATAAAACAACACTACTGCCCACTCTAGCTTTAAGAAAGATGAATAAATGATGCTTTATTGGTAGAGTGAAAAAAAAAACTTACTAAACAGATGAGGAGGATTGCATCACATATTCACCAGGGAATGTCACATCACTGCAGGATAAATGCTGACATTTCCTGCCTGCCTCAATAACTTTAATCTATTTCACTTAAATGGCACAATTAATTTGAATAAATCATTTTTTAAATTCCTGTGAATAGAGGACTGCCCTGTAACAACGATTCACCGCAGCTGGTCTTACCTTTAATGAGCCCTTTCTCCTGCAGGGCCTGCAGAGGAGGTCTCCTCAAGATCAGCTTCTTCAGCCGAGTCTTCACTCTTTTCCTTTCCGTGTTTTCCAGGTTGGACACGGAGCGAGGGACTGCAGAGGGAGGACAAGAAGGGGCATCGGGGAGGGAGGACAAGGAAGAGGAGGTCAGTGCGGGAAGTTCGGCTGTGGGGCAAAGGAGGAGATGATGTGGAATGGTGGTGAGAATGAAAAGCGGAAGGGCCGGATGACGGCGGCGGTAAGACAGGACAGACGGTGGGATTATCTGCCTCGAGGGCTGAGCTACGATATAAGTGGTTTGGATGGAGGAGAAGATGGAGGGCAGGATGGAGGGATGGAAAGAGTCTGTGAAGAAGTTTGGTGAGACGAGTGAAGGTGAAGAGAGAAGATGTGAGCTGGAGACATGGGAGGGGATGAAAGGAAGGAGGTCAATCGGAGGTGGTGACCACTTACAGGAACCTCTCCTCTCGTCCTCGTCGCTGCTGTGGTCCAACATCTCCACGCTGCCCGCTCTCCTCAGAGAGAATTGAAGGACATTGTCCAACGGATTTTCACGATCCTAGAAAGTACGAAGGAGGAAAAAAGTAGAGATCTTTGAAGACAAGAGGAAGCACAGCTCTTAGAGAGGAACAATGGCTCAGAATGTCTGCAGCAACTGTTAACTGATCAGCTCCAGCTGTTCTGATAATCTGAGCAATCAGACATAAAGGATTTTTGTCAGACATTAAGCAACAAAGCCAGGGGTCTCTATTAATAAAGTCTGGAGTATCTCTGTGGAGACAAAAGAACCGTACAGCTGGTCCACATTAAGTGAATATCCTGCCATAACTTAATAAATGATTCTTAGAACACAAGAAGACACCTGATGAAACAAAGCCTGGATCAGGAAACCATCCAAATGGGTAATCACAACAGATTTAGAGCTCATGAACATCTATGTTCAAAACAAAAAGGATTTCTGGTTGAAGTGAAACAAAATCTGGACCTGAACTCAGACAGCATCATTAGGCAGAGCCGGCTCAAGGCATACATGAGTTATGTGACTGCTTGGGTCCCCCACACCACCAGGGGGCCCCCAAGGGCACCATAGATGTCGTGAGGAAAAGACATTTTATTAACAACCAAGTTCACTCATTTTTTTAACACATCTGCAGTGGTCTCTAGTATAAATGAATGTCTTGTGAGTCGATCTCTGTGGGGAAAAAAGCTCTGACACGCCTGTTTCAAGAATTGAGCCAGAGGAGAGATGAGCTTCAGACGGCAGGATATGGAGTCTTATTTCCTGATATTCCGACATGTGCCAGGTCAGAGTCCGTAGTTCATGCTGTTCTTTCTAAAAGAGCTCTCCAGCGAGGAAAGGACGGCCCAATAATAACTCTGGTCTTTGCTCTTGCTCTATCACGTTCTTCTTTTCTTTTCCTAGATTCCTCTGATACGGGATTTCTAGCTTTCTTTGGTGAATCTGCCGCTGCTACAGCGAGTCTATGTTATACAATTATGGCAAGCCAAAGGGATAAAAAAAATTTTGGCGGACATAAGGCGCGTTTAGAACGCGCGCTTTTTTATTCCTTTGGCTTGCCATATTCTGCCGTAAAACGTCACCCAGTCAGTACTCCCGTCGCTACCCGATGCACAAAAACTGTATAGCGCAGTAAACAGACGTGGGACCCCCCAACACTTTCACAGGTATGAAAATGAACATAATAGATAATGCTATGACGCAAAAACTTTACAAGAAAGCATAATTGTAAGGTGTAAAAGTTGCGGAATGTTGCTTTAATTAATATAACACACATAACACTCTGCATTTCAAAATGCAAATTAAAAGAACATTTTGCTACTCCTGTTAAGTAAAAATCAATAGCCATAATAACACTGGTTTAATGTCAATATCTTACATACATAGTGTAGCCTAGGAATCTTTCTTCCTGTTAAAATGGAGTTTTCCTCTCCACTGTCGCTACATGCTTGCTGAGTATGAAGATTGCTGAAAAGACACTGACACTAGTCAGTCTCTCGATGCAATCTGCTGGGTTCCTTATATAGGAAACCTTTTTACTGAATGGCTTAATGAACTGAAATGTTTTGGAATGTTTACTTTGTGAAGTGCCTTGAGACGACTCTTATCGTGATTTGGCGCTATATAAATAAACTGAATTGAAATTAATTGAATGATTAATCATCTGGTGTTGACTTGTTGGTAAGGGGGGCCCCAATGGAAAACCTGCTTAGGGCCCCAAAAAGGCTGGGGCCGGCCCTGTTATTAGGAGACCTGAGAATGGAACTACACCGATGTATAACATCACATCTGGTTATGTTAGGCAATTTGTGTGTGTGTGTGTGTGTGTGTGTGTGTATGTGTGTGTGTGTGTGTGTGTTTTAC
>SSNS01002239.1:0-11527 GCA_006937985.1 Aphyosemion australe | reverse complement strand
AAAAAAAAACGAGTTGAGTTTACATCCTTGTCTGTTAGTGCAGCCAACCGCGCAGCAAACTATTATCATTTTACTGTAAAATCAACTAAATAAAAGCAACAAAAGGCTACAAACTGGCTTGTTTTGACTAACTTCACCGCAGTTTCCACGTGTGTAAGCGGTCTTTTTGCCAACCATCATGGCAAAGGGGGCTGTCCCATGAGCGTCGTGACGACACGTGCAAATGGTCAATTGCATAAACAGTGCGGCAGGCATATGTTACGGACGTCCCTCATTTCGTCCACCAGAGGCCTTCAGACACACCTCTACCACGCCCTGCCCTCAGCTCCTCTGCTGGTTCCACACCTGTGGGACATTTTAATTAGGTGCCTTCTTGATAAAAGGACTCACCTGGCATATGCACAGGGGGAGAGTAAACTCACAGAGCTGTGGTGACACGGAGGTGCCTTCACTGCTCTCTCTCCTCGCGCTGGGCTTACTCACAGCTTCTGTATAGAAAGCTCCTTGCTTTTTGCTACCCCTCAGTGGGTTATTTACAAGGCTTTAGCCTTTTCTTTATTTAACTTAAAGCTAATAGCTTTAATTGTTAGACTTACTGCTGGCTCTTTTAGCAGAGCCTTTCCAGAGGCCTGTTTTATTTAGAAGGTTCTGGTCCTTTAATTGTATTGTTAACAGGCTGCCGGCCTGATCTGAAGCCGCCGTGATTTGAATTGTTTGGCTGTAGGCCTGCCCCGTTAGGAGGGCTTATCTTATTTATATTAACTAATTGTTTCTTTCCCTTTTCAGAGCTCAGGCTCTTCAGAGGCTAAACCTCTTCGGAGCATCCCTGTTAAAAGGGACTGCTCCTTGGGTTTTTAGGTCTTTTACCGTGGCTGGAGACAATTAGCTCCCCTGCCCCTTCTGGGCAGGTGTTTTCTGTTCAGCGTTTGGTAATTGCTTTATTTTATATTAGGCGCACAGTCTCCCCCTTGATTTAAGGGTGATTCTCCCTCAGATTGGGAGCCAAACAGGGGGTTCTTTAATAAAAATCCTCTTACAAGCAACACACAGACTCTGGTTCTTGCTCACCGCCTTACAAGTTTAGTTCTTTCTTTTTGGTTATTTCATTACTCCCTCTCGGCATCACTCCTAGCGAGCTGGGGGACGTAATAGAGTGGGGGCTCGTCCGGAATTTAATTGCCCGTTGTAATCATTTTAAACGTAAGTGCGTGCTCTAACCTTCTTTTGTGTGTTCCTTAGAGACTGAGCAGATGCCTACCTTTGACTTGGCTGTATTTGTGGCGGCCCCTTCTCGCCGGCTGCTGGAGAGCTGCCTCAAATTCGACCTGCAGCAGGTTGCCGCCCACTTCATTTTAGATGCCCCTAAACAGCTGTTGAAAGATGAACTCCGACAGCTCATCACGGCTTTCCTGGAGACCGAGGGGATGTTCCCTCCTCCTTCTGACCATGGAGAGGCCCCGCCGCATTCCAGCGAAGCTGAGGAACGGCGTGATGCAAAGAAGGAGACCCCCGGCTTTGACCCGCCTTTATCCAGGAACTGAACCAAAAGAAAACTTTTCTCCAGTTCCGTCTTCACCGGCTCGCAGTCCTCCTGGTTCCCCGATGTCGGAAACCCGACTAAAGGTTCGACTGGCTCGCCTTCGAATCGAGGCAGATGAACGAACTCTCGAAAGGAATCTGCGCCATGAGCTCGATATGAAAAGACTGGACACGGAAGTCCGCCTCCGAGAGCTGGAGCTGGAGGCCCAGAAACTCGCCACTGCAGCCGTCTCCACTCCGTCTCCACTCCGTCTCCACTCCGTCTCCACTCCGTCTCCTGTCGTCTTGCCTCCCGCTGACGATCGCCGGACGGGGGTGACCCAACCTCTTCCATCGGATGAGACATCCACCGCTTCACCTTCACCGAGCTCTGCTTCTCCAGTGCCGGGGATTCCGGCCATCGACGTCAGCAAGTGCCTTGCCCTCCTTCCCCCTTTTAGAGAAACTGAAGTGGATGGGTATTTCCTTGCTTTCGAGCGGATTGCGGTGGTTCTGCAGTGGCCGCGTGAGATCTGGCCCCTGCTCCTGCAGTGTAAGCTAACAGGTAAGGCCCTTCAGGTTATTTCTGCTTTATCTTTAATGGACAGTTCGAATTACGAGTGTGTGAAAAATGCCGTGTTGAATGCATACGAACTCGTCCCGGAAGCCTACAGGCAACGGTTCCGTTCCGAAAAACCCAAACTTCACCAGTCCTACGTAGAATACGCCCACAATAAATCTGTGCTATTTGACAAGTGGTGTGCTGCGTCTAATGTTAAAACCCTAAGTGACCTCAAGGAGCTTATTTTAATGGAGGAGTTTAAAAGACACGTGCCCGAGAGGCTTCTCCTCTACCTTAATGAACAGAAAGTTGTTTCATTTTCTTCTGCGGCCCTTTTGGCCGACGAGTTCTCGCTGACGCACAGGTCGCGAGAGCCGAGACAAGAGTCTGTTAGAGTGGTGAGACCTTCTGAAAAGTCTCCCCGTTACAGTGTGCCTCCCGAGTGTGCCTATTGTCACAACCGGGGACATTCCGTTCATGAATGCCGCCAGTTAAAACNTATAAAGCTCTTAATAAACAAGCTCCATCATACATCAGTGATCTGATTGTTCCATATGTTCCTAACAGAGCACTTCGCTCTCAGACTGCAGGTTTACTGGTGGTTCCTAGAATATCTAAAAGTAGGATGGGAGGCAGATCCTTTAGCTATCAGGCTCCTCTACTGTGGAACCAGCTCCCAGCGTTAGTGCGTGAGGCAGACACCTTGTCTACTTTTAAGACTAGGCTCAAAACTTTTCTATTTGATAGGGCTTATGGTTAAATTCTGATGTTAGCCCAGGTTTAGACGAGTGGGAAGCAGAGGGAGGTGGAGTGTACAGAGGGGACTACTGTCGTTAAAGACTTTTCTCCCTGGCCCTGCCTCCCACATGCCTCCATCTGAAAGGCTAGGTTATCCTGAGTTATCTCTGTAGTTATGCTGCTATAGGCTTAGACTGCTGGAGGACATACTGACCACTTTCCACACTCTGCTACTCTCTTCTACCACCACTCTCTAATTGCATTATTTCCTGTTATTTCAGCTGTTAACTTTATTTTCTCTCTAAGTGTTTTTCTCCCCAGAAGAAGCTACACTGGCGTTCTGCTGAGCTGTGGTGGCCTCATGGAGGGGGCCATCGGCTGGCACACTGCTGCCAACCACCTAACATTCTCCCTCTCCTGATATTACATCTTCCTTTCTTTAACATAGAATGTGCTACTATTAGTTCACCTATTGAATTAATTATAGATTCACTCAGATAAAGACAATAAAGTTTCTCTTACTCTTACTAAATAGAACTTCTACTAAGAAATCACAGTGTAGCCATAGAAACACTACTTGATATATGTGGTGTGTGTGGGTGTGGGTGTGGGGTGTGCCTGTGCCTGCTCTGTCTTCTCAACCCCCAGTGAGCCGTAGCGGATGGCTGCTCATACTGAGCCAGGATCCTCTGGAGGTTTCTTCCTGTTAAAAGGGAGTTTTCCTTCCCACTGTCGCTAAATGCTTGCTTAGTATGAGGATTGTACCAACACAATGACACTAGCAGTGTCTTGATGCAATCTGCTGGGTCCCTTATATAGGAAACTTTTTTACTGATTGGCTTATGAACTGAACTGTATTGAAATGTTTACTTTGTGAAGTGCCTTGAGACGACTCTTGTCGTGATTTGGCGCTATATAAATAAACTGAATTGAATTGAATTGAATTGAATCCCCTTCCTGAGGACTTTGATAAAAGCTCTGTGTTGCAGGCTGGTCCTCCTGTCACTCCCCGCCTCTGTAATACTGAGGCCCTTAAGAACCTGTCCACCAGTTTAAGTCATCTCACATCTTCCCAACAGGCTGAACTTTCTAACCTGCTTCATTCTTTTCCTGAGCTGTTCTCAGATGTCCCTACTCAAACTCATCTGATGACCCATGACATCTCGCTCACTGACCCAACTCCCGTCCGGATGCACCCATACCGGGCCAGTCCGCAAAAACTGGAACTGATGAGACAGGAAGTGAAGTATTTGCTTGATAATGGATTAGCTAAGCCTAGCTCTAGTTCGTGGAGTTCACCCTGTTTGTTAGAAAACAAACCTGATGGCACTTACCGTTTCGTTACTGATTACCGTAAGTTAAACGCCTCTACCGTACCTGATTCATTTCCCTTGCCTCGTGTGGATGACTGTGTGGACAGCATTGGTGCCGCCTCCTTTGTCACCAAACTGGACCTGTTGAAAGGTTATTGGCAGGTTCCGCTAACTCCTTTTGCTTCCAAAGTGTCTGCTTTTGTGACTCCTGACAACCTCCTAATAGGGATGCACCAATATCGGGTATCGGCCTCGATACCACATTTTCTAAAGTACTCGTACTCGTTAAAAGTCCCTCGATACCGGGGACCGATACCACGGTCTGAGAAATGTCTGTTTGAGCGGCGTGTAAGGGGTTAATCACAGGCGCCGAGTGCCCACCCCCAAGGCCCCAGCTGCAGCTCAGAGCAGGGAGAAGTTTTCATTTTAAATAAATGTTCTTAATTCCAAACGAGTGCCTTGTTTTTTTGTTAAAGTATACAACTAAAGCTGTTATCTGTAAATTAAATTCATGTTTTTATTAAGTACTCAGTATCGGTATCGGTGAGTACTGAAATGCAAGTACTCGTACTCGTTTTCCAAAAAAGTGGTATCGGTGCATCCCTANATTTACCTATCAACTGTGACACTTTAGCTGAGGCCCAGAAATCTGACCAGACTTTACAAGCCTGTTTTGCATTAGTTGATGCTAACTCTCCCTCTAAGGGTCAACCTACTTATGTGGTAGAAACAGGGCCGGCCCTGGGCATAGGCTGACTAGGCCGTTGCCTAGGGCGCCCTCCGCTGGAGGGGGCGCCAAATCCTCCCCCTTTTTTTTTTTTTTTATTCTTTTTTTTTTTGGGACACTGTTTGACACACTATTCATCTCATGTAAACAGCAAAGTAAGTAATAAATGAAATAAACAAACAACTAAGTAAATAAATGAATAGATACCGTGTAGAAGTGTGGAGTTTTTACATCTTTTCAGCCATGTCTAGTGTTTATATTTGCAGACGGCGCCCCCTCCTTCGTCTCATTAGCCTCTACCTGCTGCTTGGGTCATTTCTGATGAGTCAGCTAGCTCAACATGTCGAAACGTCCTAAATGACCTGGTGCCCAGAGGAGGAACAAAGAAGAGGAGGAAAAACGCGACAGACAGAGGTAAGGAAATGTTACAGTAATGATGATGTTTGTTAGCATCCTGGGGAGGCTTAGCTAAGCTAGTTTCTTAATATTGTAACGTTTGTGCAGCATTAAAGCTAGAGACACAATCATATTTAGCTCTTCCTTGCTGAAAAAAACAGCATAGACCAGCATAGGTGTTCCCAGCAGATGTTGTGTTTTGGTGCTGGTCCAGTATCCTATCACCAGCATCCCATACTAGACCAGCATCCCAGCACTAAAATACAACATATGCTGGTAACCAGCTATGCTGGTTTTTCAGCAGGTTACCAGTAGTTTATTAAAGCTGTTAAACAGTTGGGATCAGCTGCATCTCACCAGCTGCACATGCAGCTCTCACAGACTGTAAACATTACCTTAAAGCAACAGTAACAGAGCAGCAGCATCATGAACACATTACAATAACCTCTTAGGATCATTTCAGTGTTCTGGAATATCTTCAGATGTTTTGTGTTCTGAGAATTCGGTGTTTCATAATAACTCCTAATAATTATATGATGATCCTTAATCATTTTCTGATCATTTATTATTAATTCTGTCTGTTTATTCTATTTTTCTGGTCAAAGTGACTTTTTAAAACTCAGTAGAAAATGGCTTGTATTTTGCAAAAATTCAGATTGATGGTTTTCTTTTTTAGATTATTGCAACAGATTATTGTTGCAATAATGATAGTATATAAATGTCAGAGGTCACTACAGAACCCACTGTTAGATACAAATCAGTCATCAGAGGACATTTTAAAAAGCAACCTAAAATCTGTCTTTTTAAAAGGCTTTCCATTGATTCATTGTGTTTTATGTTTTACTTTTATTGTTTTTATCAGTTTTTCTTAGCTTGTCATGTGCAGCACTTTGTGACTGTTGCCTTTAAATGTGCTCTATAAATAAAGTTTTACTCACCTGTCTGCTACTATGTGTGATCTTGTACAGTAACATGTATATCTGTTTCTGTCTAGATGCAGCCTAACAGCTGCTGGAGCTTCTGATGGAACATCCACACCAACACCACCCTGCAGCAGGTAAGTTTAGCCAGATGTCTGTGGTCTCTGACACACTCATATGTTATTATTGCTGTTAATGAATGCTACAGCCTTGTTAGTAATTACAGTAAATGTAGGAATCATTAGTTAAATAAAATGTTTATTTGTACATTGCAACTTTATGCATAAACTCAATTATTTTATTCATAAAATGAAGTAGAAGGACACAAGCCAAATGCAGTGGTGTGACAGTTTGGATGTGCTCTATGCTTGAATACAGCTACAAGTCAGTCATCATGCAGCAGCAGCATCAACCCCCATCCACCACCACCTCTGAAAATCAGCTTGAAGCAGGTGAGTCCTGTAACAGCATGTTAGAGCTGAAGTCATGTTACTGAACAATATTGTTATTCATACGTTGTGCTTCAGGTGTGTTACCTGATGTCCTGTCATTTATAAATCACTGTGTGACCTTACTGAAGGATTATTTATATTTACATGTGTGTTTGATTTGCTTCCAGCTGAAGGGACAGACACAGCAGCACTGTTCAACAGCCTGAGGACACAGACACCCATCAACACATCCTAAAGTTCAGGACGAGTCTTTAAAGGCTCCTTTAGACTTGCTGACTGACCTCACCTGTCTGATAAGATGAAGGTGGAGTTAGTCCACAGAGGGCCTATCAGCTAACATCAGACTTTGAATTTCCACAAAGAGGAGAGTAACTGAAGGAAGTTGACCCTAATATGCTGCTGGCCCTGAGGATTGATGCCACAACGCCAGTGACAGTTGCTGCTGCAGAGAGAAGTTTCTCCTGATTGAACCTGATTTAAACATACCTGAGATCCAGCAGGTGTCAATGGACATTTTTTTTTTACAAACATCAACCCCGAGGTGAGACCGCTNACAGGAGAATGCCAAAGAGTTGTAGCCTAGTGAACTAGACCAATTCTTGCTTTGCAGAGTTTGGTCTAGGCACGCTTCATTGGAACCCTCGCAGCCCAAACCACTGCTGTGTCTATCCAATCACAACTCGCTATAGTTTTGGTTGGGCCAATCACAGCGCTCTATATCATGGGCCAATCACAGAGCGGGAGTAGCCGATGACGTCAGCGCTGCGGCCGCGAACGCCGCGAACCCAAGCAACATGGCGGCAACTCGGAAAACACGTTCGTTTGAAACGGCTTTGTCATCAACAGTGGATTATTTAGACTCCAACGTGCGTAAGTCTGTCGGCTATACTTAGCGGCTTCTTATTTTTATCAAACAAAGTAGTGCAATGTCCCAGTACACCTGATATTCGCGTGTTTTTCATACAAAAACGACAGAAGTCATTGAAGCTAGACGCTATTAAAGCCTCCCGCTTTTCCGTCGCCGTGATTACGTCATGTTGTTCGTCACTCTGATTGGTCCTAGCGCTATCCAATTGCGTGCTGACATTTTGAAAGACAACCGTAGATCCCGCCTCACGACTGAGAGCCGTCAATGGTTCGTGGCCAGACTATATATTCACATATATAGGATGGCTTGCCAGGCTAAAAGAGTTGCCCAGCACTGGAGAAACTGACAACAATGGTGCAACTGCACCCAACCCCAAAAAAAGGAAGTCTGCTCTTGTTGACCTGCTGGGACAGACTTTTGAGAACAATGGCACACCAAAAGCATCAATATCAGCTGCTGAAAGAGAAGTAAAACAATACGAAGAAGCTCCTTCTTTGCCTCTTACAGAGGACCCTCTGGTATGGTGGAAATCACAGGCACATGTATTTCCACTTCTTGCGAGACTTGCCCAACAACATACATGCATTCCAGGAACAAGCGTCCCAGCTGAAAGAATCTTTTCAACTGCTGGAGACGTTATCACCATTCAAAGGAGCTCACTTACATCTGATCATGCTGATCTTCCTCAAGAAAAACATGGACATTTGAAAATGGCATGTGTACATTGAATCAGGTTTGCAGTTTATCACAACTCTGATTTGTTCTAAAGTTATTTTTTGGAAAATCTCAAATTGTTTTGTTTTCTTTACACAGATTTTGCAGTAACTGTGTAACAATAAGGCACTTACAGTTTTGTTTACATGGATTTTGGTATGAGTAACTACAAGGCACTTACAGTTTTGTTTACATGGATTTTGGTATGAGTAACTACAAGGCACTTACAATTTTGTTTACATGGATTTTGGTATGAGTAACTACAAGGCACTTACAGTTTTGTTTACATGGATTTTGCACAGTGTCACTGTTTGACAATGATAAGCTGTTAATGTGCTGTATTTCACTAATTTTAGTGCAAAATAAAGTTAAAACTGGAAATATATTTTTGCTTTTTATTAAAAAATGGATACATATTGTAGACTAACCTTTTGAAATTTGCAGTATCGCCGTATCGGGATATTATCGTATCGTGAGGCACGTAATGCGTATCGTATTGTATCGTGAGGTACCCTGAGGTTCCCAGCCCTACTAAGTACTCGTCTTCCATTTTCGTGGACCTCTGATTGCCAAACTGCTTTTGTTTCACTTCAAAAACTGCTCTGCTGTGCTCCAGTTCTAGCAGCTCCAGATCTTACCCGGCCGTTTAAGCTGGAAGTCGACGCCAGCAACACTGGGGCTGGAGCCGTTCTGATCCAGGAAGATGCGGATGGGATTGATCACCCTGTTTGTTATTTTTCCAGGAAGTTCAACCACGCTCAGCTGAACTACTCAACCATCGAGAAGGAAACTTTAGCCCTTATTTGGTCCCTACAACATTTTCATGTCTACGTTGGCAGCAGTACTTTCACCACTCTTGTTTTCACAGATCACAATCCTGTGACCTTCCTTAACCGGATGTTCAACCAAAACCAAAGATTGATGAGATGGGCCTTGTTACTACAAGAGTTCTCCCTGGACATCCGCCACAAGAAGGGCTCCGATAACGTCTTTGCTGACGCCCTATCTCAGGGGTCGGGAACATGCGGCTCCGGAGCCGCATGCGGCTCTTTAGCGACCCCTAGTGGCTCCCTGGAGCTTTTTCATAAATGTATGAAAATGGATGGTGGATATATTTTTTGTTTTAATATCGTTTCTGTAGGAGGACAAACATTCTTAACGTTTTCCAATGCTGTAAAAATGTTCATAATAAATATTAAATTTTAACATTTCTGTCAACAAAAATTGCGTCATAGCCTGCGACACACGTTTCAGCGCGGCGTTCATATGGCGGCACCGTGCCAGGATGGATGTAAACAAACCGGCGGGTGTGTCAGGAGGACCGTGGATTCCAAAGGGAAAAGAGAAAGATAGCTAATGAGAACAGAGGATTCAAGGAAGAATGGACCAAATTATTTGCTTTTATTGTCGACGCGGAAGGATTACGGCCAATCAAAACAACGGAAGACTCGCTATTCGCCCTGGAACAGAGGCGCCGCTGGCTTTTGCTGCTGCCGCATGTCGCCTCCCGTGTGTCAGGTTATAAAAGTAGATTTAAGAAGTGGATTACATCTCCAAACTCCACTACTGCTGCAAGTTTTGTTGCAACCTGAGAGATAAAAGAGGGGAAAACTATTCATGGATGGTGATTACATGAAGGATTCATTCATCAAAATATCAGAGCACCTATTTCAGACTTCAAGAACAAAACCGAGATGATCCAGAAAATTAAAGACATTCCTCTCTCCACAAAGACAAGGACCATTAAAACGACCGGCGACGTCACCAATCAGCAAATCAAAGACATTAATTCAGCTCCAGCGTCCTCAACTACCTGTGATGATGAGTCGTGTGATGTGATCGATATCAGACAGACAGCGCTGTTATGCAGGTATGTGAGCTGTGATGGGCTCAAGAAGAAATTATCAAAATAATACCACTGATTAATATTGTAATGGAAGTTAAAACGTAAAGCACCAAATATCGTACATCAGAGTCACGTGGTGTGTCATTCTCTCCAGGATGCGCTGCAGGGAAATAAACATTTAATCATGAATGCTCATTAAGTATTTGTAGTCATTTTGATAATAGGCTAATATACACTTACAACCTGTGTTGCCTTCATATAAGGCTTATATAAGGCTTTTCATTTTTTGCGGCTCCAGACAGATTTGTTTTTGTTTTTTTGGTCCAATATGGCTCTTTGAACATTTTGGGTTGCCGACCCCTGCCCTATCTCGTAGTGTTTGAGGAATTAAACTCCCTTGTAGGCCTAGAGAACTCACCTCTTTAGGTGGCGTTCTTTTTTTTTGTTTTTATAGTGTTGGGGGCCATGGAGGTTAGTGTTGGTCGTTCAATGCCGGCCATCTTTGGGAACACCCTTGGTGCTGGGGAGGTGTGCTCTGGGAGAGAGCCCCTCCCCAAATCCCTGGTTATTTGTGTTTAATACGCCCGCCTTTCCGTCCCCATGAAGACTAGGGGGGAGTTAGTTAGTGGGGTAGGTTTTAGATAGCGGGAGTTCTCTTAAATCTTTTTACTGAAA
The DNA here is from genome assembly GCA_006937985.1 of Aphyosemion australe. NCBI lineage: Eukaryota > Metazoa > Chordata > Actinopteri > Cyprinodontiformes > Nothobranchiidae > Aphyosemion > Aphyosemion australe. Next base: position 798 of record SSNS01002239.1, on the reverse strand, counting down.
ACAAATATTATTGTTTTATCCTAACCTTTCCTATTTGTTTTCTCTTAATGTAATACATACATTCGTCATTTCCCCAAACAAAGCTAGTGAAGCCCTTTTCAGATTGACATTCTGGAATATGTGTGGACAATTCAGTCCGGTCTTTAACCAGAACTGTGTTTTCAGACACACCACTTTTGCACCGGAACTTGTCCTTTCGGCTGCCTTCACACAGCAGGGAAAAGTACCAGATGTCTGCAGGGGAGGGGGTGGGGGGTACCCAGATATTGCATAATGCAGCGGGCGTACATGCGTCATCTCCCCAAACAAAGCTAGTATGTGATAGAATTCCTCTCACTGATCGGATTTACGTTAAGCACAATTCTGCGCACACGAAGACGCATAAGAGACCTGGTCACCTGGACGATGAAGCTCAATGGTTAATAAAGGAATTACGGAAGCGCTGTGATGCGCTCCGTCGCGCTTCCAGGAGACTGTACCGTAGGAGGCGAGCTGCCATGGTTCGCCGCATGCTACAGGAGCGAGCTACCCAGCGTATATGGAAACATTCTGTCAGACGTGTTGAAAAACTTTGCTTTCCCAGTCACGTGATATATGTAATCTAGGTGCGCACCAGCGTCCCCCGCTCCCCTCCTCCTCCTCCTCCTCCCTGTCCGGAACTCGACCTCACCAGTCTGAAGCAGCCACCCTGTCCGTGACGAGTCCGGTCCTGTTACTAGGGGCTTCGTCCGGTCTAATTCAGGAAAAGGTTTACCGGATATTTGTATTCAGACACAAACGTCTTACGGACAGAGTCCC
>SSNS01002238.1:0-11532 GCA_006937985.1 Aphyosemion australe | reverse complement strand
ACAACTGCAGCTTATTCAGAATGCTGCTGCTAGGGTCCTAACGAGAACTAAGAGAACTGAGCACATCACCCCTGTTCTAAAAACTCTGCACTGGTTACCAGTAAACTACAGAATCGATTTTAAAGTGCTTCTACTAGTCTATAAATCACTCAATGGTATGGGGCCTAAGTACATGTTGGATCTCCTTCCTGTATATACACCTAGCAGGGCTCTCAGATCCCTAGACAGCAGTCAGCTGGTAGAACCTCGGGTCAGAACCAGACAGGGAGAAGCTGCTTTTAGTCACTATGCTGCTCATAGATGGAATCAGCTTCCTTATGACCTCAAACAGGCCCCAACTCTAGTAACTTTTAAATTAAAATTAAAAGCCTTCATGTAGTCATTAGCCTATGATTGAATGTTTCTTATGCTGCTCCTTCTGCACTGTTTACTGCTAAACTTTTTTGACTATGCCTTTTATCTAATTGTCTGAATTATTTCTTTGTGTATTTTGATTAATGCTTTTGTTGCTCCTGCTCTGTAAAGCACATTGAATTGCCTCCATGTTTGAAATGTGCTATACAAATAAAGCTGCCTTGCCTTGCCTAAACAACTGAAGTACACTTTCTAATAAACATCCTTGAATTTGGTTTCCATTTCCAAATAAGGCCAAGTAAAGTGAATAATATGAGTTCCTATTATGCATGGATTTAATCTAAACATCAGGAGTAAAAGTTTTACTGAATGAACACGATTTTTAGCTGCATGTTTCTAAATTGGATGATTTGATTTCTTGATTAGTGAATAACCTGTGGCCCTGTGGTGTTGGTGTTCCTTGCTGCGATGATGATGCTGGCTGGTTTGACTGTTCCTCTGGACTCTGTCATTTCTATTTAATCAGATATTAAAGATAGGGTGATATTTTAATTGATCATGGAGTGAGCTACTTTGTTTCACTGGGTGAAGGCCTGGGGGTCATAGCATGGAGCCCTGCACATGAGCTTTGCTGCAAAAGTCAAAAGGCTGCTTCAGCTGAGGCTGAAAGGGGGTCTGCCATCGCCCCTATGAAACACATCATGAACTGTGAACTGAACGCAAACCAACAACGAAGTTGGACAAACTGTGAAAGAAGTCGCTGCTATGGACTCAAAACACATAACAACTGGAGGCCAGGCTCCTGAGAGCGAGGAGGCACATGCAATGAAATATGACCTTTGGCTGGGGTCATCAACAACTTGAAAACAGGGGACAATACAATCTACTCCATGTGACGGCTCTTGGGTTTGACCCTAGTGGTGGAAAGTGCTCACTGCATGTAAGCTTAGGGACTGAGTTTGTTGACTGCTGCTGCTGGTTGAGAGACATGACAGAGTCTGAGTGGGCGTTGGCCTGCTGGTGTTGATGTTTCAGGGGGGAGTGCTTTCAGAGCGGGGATGCAGATTTACAAATTTATCCAGGACTGATTGATTAGTGAACTATTTAATGGTTGAATTGCAAAACATTTGGTTAATCTGAGAAAGGCTTGAATTTTATTAGTCCTGAAAGACGTGAAACATATTACTAAATCCTAAATTAAAGGTGTATTAACAGAGGAATTCATAAAATTAAGCATTTTAGAGTCCGAGAACAGAATCTATGAAACTCATAATCCCAAAACTGAACTATTTGTCTAAAATTTAATGTAAATGTCTCTAAAACCTTATTTTTGCTTTGGAGTGAGAGTTCCATTTGGTCTGTGCGACGTCCTTGGTGCCAGTCATTGTTTAACAGCTCTGTACCAAAACATCGAGGCTAACAAATAACAATCAGGACTAAATTAAACAAGCTGCTAATCCTTAAAGCAGGACAAACTGTGCTCAAATAATACAATTAACTTAGAGAGAAAACAAAACACTCAATTTCACTTATGGACTTTAAATTATGATGATGATGCAATACAAGACATGACAGTGTGGCTTAAACAATTTAAAGTGAAATCATATAATCTAAAATGAGCCTTTGAGTGTGTGAGTGGAGGAGTCAGTGAACTTTGACATGTGTGATGGTTTTATGGCGGTGTGTGGTGAACTGGACTTGTTGGAGCTTATCTGTCTGTGGCTGGATGTGTTGTGGAATGTTTGAAGGTCTCGTGGAAGAGTTATGTGTTTTATTCGGACGGAGGCGAGAGAGATTTTAAATTCCAAAAGTTACTGATTCGTTTTTTGAGTTTTCTGGAACAGAACTACGGATGGTTCTGTTTCAGAAAAAGGGGGAGATGTAAAGGGAGTAAAATAAATAAGGAGGCGTGAAGGGGGGCGGAAAGAACCTAGCGCGATAATTATTCCCTATAACATGCAGAGGAAGACTATTCTAGGTTCAAGCCCCAGTATGACAGTAATGGACAAGGGACTGACTACCAGACTTGTTCCAGGACTTGTGACAAAGCACAGAGTTTAAAGGACAAACAACAAGACTCTGACAGACGTGAGCTGAGGTTTGATCAACCAAAGACTTGGACTGACTGGACTCATGACTTAAGACTGAACACGAAGCACTGAAAGCCTTGGTCAAAGTGCTCACGACGGATGCTGCTCCGGCTGGAGTATCATCAGGGTCATCTTCATCAACGTCGTCGGACAACATCAACTGGGCGTGGCTACAGGTCATCAAAAGAAAGCAGCACAGCAAAGTGGTCAGTCGGACCACCTACGCGGTGAGGGGTCATCGGAAGGAGACGCGTGGTGCAACCGGTGCCACAGGAATCGACGCTCGCCAGCTCAGGAGACAGACCGAGGTCTCGAGGAGCTGCAACAAGGATCGGGAGGTGTTGAAAGGAGGTGTGTTGATTTCTGGTGGAAACGGCCGTTTCCCCCAGTCAGCTCACCTTGAAGATTTGTGTGTGAAAGGGGGTAACCTGGTTTTGAGGAGGCTAGCGGCTGTTAGCTCCGGTCAGGTTGCTCTGAAGTCAGGTGATTTTCAGAGGCTTTGAACTGTCTCTGGTCACCTAAAATAAAAATAAAATAAAAAACAAGACAAGAGGAGAGCAAAAGAACATTGCGAAGAGACATTCGTGCTTTCACCGGAAGAATGTGAAAGAGATTCGTGATTTTGTCGGAAGACCTGCGTGTTCTTTTTGCCGGAAGACCTACAACAACATCACTACTGGACTCAATTTCTGACCAGCCTTGATTAATATTTGATTTTCAATAATTCATGATTTGATTTGGAATAAATATAAGGGATCTTTGAAAAAGAAAAAAGAACATTCTAATAAATAAAAACAAGGATACAATTAAGGTTAAAGGTAAAGGTAAAATAATAATTAAGGTTAAGGCTTAAAGGCCCAGGCTGGCTGTTTTTTCAATCTGCTTTAACTTTTCCTTCCTGAACAGGTTTTTCCTAAACAATGGACTCTAAGAAATTGCATTTGATCAGTTTGCTTTGTTTGTGCATGATTCTGTTGACCGTTCGGATTACACTGATCATGTGGAGATTGTCCCTGAAACATTGATAAGGTTAAACATAATTCATAATTTGGTGAATAATTGATATTGATATTTGGTAAATTGAGCTAAGAGTTAAAATACTGGGACACAGAACATCATTTCAAAGAAAATAACATCATTTTAAAAGGGAAAAGTTTAATAATCAATTTCAAAATGCATCCTTTTGGTCGTCCAGGAGGGGCAGACAGGCCCCCTAAGGTTGAATACCTGGAAGGTTCTGATTCCATTGGGCCTTTCCATGATTTTAATTTACAATGTGATTGCTTTAATAACTGGTGTTTTTCCATTTTCCAGAGATGCCCACCGTTCTGAACTGTTGCCTTCTGATCGTGTAGCCGCTAAGTTTGATAATCTACCCATTGCATCAGCTGTGATTTCATCTAAGGGGGACTCCTTTAAAGCATTCCAGGAGGGCGTACTAGGTTGTGTGAGCAGTCCCATGAGGTATTTGCAGGTGTGGAGGAGGAATTGGCGGTCACATCCCGGATGGCCTTTGAAAATCGCAAGGCCATAAATAAGATCCTAGCTGAGAGAAGTGGTTCTGATCCAGCTGAGCCACTCCAGGCCTCTCAGCGACCTGTGACCTCGAGTCTCTGTTAGAACTATGCACGAGCGCTCCGGAATCAGTAATCAGTAATGCTTTGGCGACGTTTGGGCATGTTTGGAAAATGAACAAGGTTCTTTCAATTAATGTTTAGGTCTATTAATGGTTGTTTTTAAATTCTAATCAAGTGTGGTTGTTTTGCATTCCCTGTGTCGAAGGTCTGGTAAATGAAATGTTTTTTCAGGTCCTTAGCAGAAAGGGGCAATATGTCTTGGTGCCGCTGACTCAGAATGAAGGGATAGAACTGATGTAAGGGGGACAGATCCTTTAGATAAGATTGGTTGGACTCTGGGGTTTCAGAGTCCAAGGTTGGGTGTGTCAGGAAATAATATTTTTTACCTATTATACCTTTAATTTTAGACATCAGAATCAAGTTAATCAAATAGGTTAATCACTTTTCTTTCCGGGGTTTATTGATACACATATGATTCATGTACTCTTTATTGATCTGCATTTAACCATGATTTATGCATGTTTACATCAAACTGTGAGTTTCAGCTAAAGCAAGAAGGTTTTAATGTCATGTGAAGGTCTGGTTCTGGTGTCATAAAACTGTGCAAAAGGAGGTGAGAACACTCTGACCTAGGGACAGATAAGACAGGAGAAAGTGTAGACCAGATGGCTTCATTCCTGGAGCCAGAGATCATAAATATGTCGGTTACCAAGGGATACGAAAGTTAGGATCTTGAAGGGAGGTACCAGGCGGAACCAGGTTCTGCAGAAGGAATAAAATCTGTGTGCTTGCTGTGAACTTCAGATTTTACCATCAGACGCTGGGGGATGGTCAGAAAATCTCCCCGAAAATGTACACGGGTTATAATTAAGAGAAATGAAGAGTAAAGTGAAACAAAGAGTTGAGTGATTGCAACTAAAGGCGGTCTATGGCTCGGTTCTTTGCCGATCAGAAGATTTTAACGAACTGGGAGTGTGGAAAAAGTACGAGAAGTCAAATGCTGCAGCAGCTTGGAGGAAAGAAGAAGGCCGGGTCCACCATCATTCGGGACCAGCGAGGAGAGACGTCGGACGAGCTGCAGAAAACCATCAGATCCTTTGACCAAAATACATCAGAGAACAGAAGCAGAGACAGTAACACCACGTTTTTTCCACAACAATTTCTTCAGCTGCCTCAGGAAGTTCATCCTCTGCTGGGCCTTTTTTATGATGGAGGTGATGGTGGGCTCCCACTTGAGGTCTTGGGTGATGGTGGAGCCCAGGAAGCGACATGAGTCCACCATCGTGATGGGAGTGTCAGACAGGGTTATGGGGGGGAGGGGGGCCGTGTGCTTCCTAAAGTCCACCACAACCTCAGCTGTCTTCTGGGTGTTCAGCACCAGGTTGTTGTGGCTGCACCAGGACACCAGCCGTTCCACCTCCATTCTGTAGGCAGACTCATCCCCATCAGAGATGAGTCCAATCACGGTGGTGTCGTCTGCAAACTTGATTAGTTTGACAGACTCGTGGTTGGAGGTGCAGCTGTTGGTGTACAGGGAGAAGAGCAGAGGGGAGAGAACACAACCCTGAGGGGAACCGGTGCTGATGGTCCGCAGGTCCGAGACATTCTTCCCCAGCCTGACTTGTTGTTTCCTGTCTGTCAGGAAGTCAGTGATCCACCTGCAGGTTGGGTCAGGCACGTTCATCTGTTCACCAACAGGATCCTGGCGTAGGTACCCGGGGAGTCCAGATGCTGCAGGATGAAGTGTAGAGCCATGTTGATGGCATCATCTACAGACCTGTTGGCTCTGTAGGCAAACTGCAGGGGGTCCAGGAGGGGGGCTGTGAGGGTCTTGAGGTGGGGGAGAACCAGGTGCTCAAATGACTTCATGACCACAGATGTCAGAGCCACAGGTCTGTAGTCATTGAGTCCAGTGATCCTTGGCTTCTTGGGGACAGGGACTATGGTGGAGATCTTGAAGCAGGCAGGAACATGACAAGCCTCCAGTGAGGAGTTGAAAATGCCCGTAAACACTGGGGCCAGCTCTTCAGCACAGTGCTTCAGAGTGGCAGGAGACTCCATCAGGGCCCGGGGCTTTTCCAGCATTTAGAGTCTTGAGTTGCCTCTTTACATCTGCCTCACGGATGTGTAGGGCTGTGGTGGAGGTGTGTGGTGTGACCATAGACATAATAATTGAATTCAACGTCTATGGTCAGGCCTGTCAGGACGGGAAATGCACGGGATACATTTCAAAATAAAACGGCAAACGTACTTCCGGTTGTTATATTTCAAAATAAATGCACGAATGCCCGGGACATAGACATTATAATTCAAATGTCTATGTGCCCGGGATACATTTCAACATAAAATGCAAACGTACTTCCGGTCGTCATATTTCAAAATAAAATCCCGAATGCAGTTTCGGTTTATTCGCTCTCCTCCTTTTTATTTGAATATTTTCCTGTCCTGTCTGTCTCTGATCTTCCTGCTTCTCCTCTCAATCCACCAGCATAAACTGTTTCCTGACTTCCTCCTGTTTCACCTCGAGTTGCTTTTGAAGTAAACAGTTCAAATGAATCTACCGGCTGAAAAATAGTGGAGTGTGCGCTGGCGGCCGCGCGGGTGAGGTGAAATCAGCAGCGCACGGCTGACGCGCCCGTCCTAAGCTGCACAGAAGGCTATTTCCGGTATCCGGCTTTTTTGTTTTGTATTTAAACTTTATTGATAACGGCCATGAAACACAACTAATCTTTCGTAATTTATGGATTTTACTTCTTATCCACATTGTTTAAGAAAAAATGTGTGTTAGAATAGAATAGAATAGACTATTGATCCCACAGTGGGGAAATTCACTTGTCACAGCAGCACCATCACTCCAAAGGTAATTAGAAGAAGATAAAAACAAGGATACATGTATATACACATAGGCAGTAATCTAGTATTGTAATCTTAGATCACTAAAAAACCACAAATAAAGATAAAAACAAACTTGGTACCAACACTATGCAGCATACTGTAAGAGACACAGACAACAGTGAGAATCCGGTATTGCACAAGTATAGAACACATGAATATTGCATTGGTGTGTATAATGCGTGTTTACAACCATCGTAGACTTTGTTCAACTTTTATCTACCGAGCATTCGGAAAAACAGATAAAGGGTAATTCCAACAAATTTTTCAACCCCCTGACCCCTTTTGTTTCACTCTAATTTCAAAACTACAATACTTAAACACATCAAACTTAGACTAAACTATTCTACACTAAAAAGCAGTATCCTAAAAAACAGTTTGTGATTCATGAGACCTTTATTTGATTTGTGAAAGCCCAATAAAGGCTAGTTTCAGCACCTTTTTTGCATTTGAATCACATTAGAACTGGTCCAGCTCAGAAACCATATGAAGCCCTAGTTTATTTGTACTGTACATATTTTTTTACACATTTGAAAATACACAAGATTATAGCCAGGACTAATTTCCATCTTCAGTCCCTCAGGATAGTTGATGCCACATACTTTTTAAAAAACATCATTATGCAATGGTTCTAAAAAATACCATCATTGAATATTTACGATACGATATAATCATGACTATTGATTTGTGCGTGTTTAACACTAATATTAAACATTGTAGTTGAGTCTGTATTACATCAGTTTTGTCCTGAAGAGATTTGAATATACATGTAATTAATCAGAGCAGCAGTAAATCACTCAGTCATCAGCATAAAAGAACCAGGAGGCGTTTAAATAGAAACAGACCGGTACTAATACTGAGCCCTGTGGTACACCTTTTGTTACCTGTAGTGATGCTGAACTGACCCCAGTCCTACTGGTAACTAAGGTGGTGCTTGTTGGGAAACGCTAATTTAATGTAAAATTACCAAATAAAAGTTTGTGATCCATGGTATCAAATGCCTTCAACAAGTCATTGAACAGAGTGAACCCTAACCCTAACCCACACACAGCCTTTCTGAATCTATTAAACGATAGTAGAAATTCTTTCAGTTGGTCACAAATCAACTTTCAAGTATTTTAGCCAAAATAAACAACTTCAGATGGATCTGTGTTTATTTAACTGGTTGGAACTAGTAATGGACCTTATAAACAATGAACGGTACAAATGTAGCTAACGGTAGAAGTTTTGACTCTACCGACCAACCAAGGTCACAACTGTGTCTACTCTGGACACAGCTGCTGCAGCGTGGATCAGGAGAAGACAGGGTAATGTAGGGTATACGGACCTGGTTTGGGTTTAAGGAGTCGGACGTTGAGCAGAGAAACGTCCTCAGTAACAGTAAAGTCTGATCTGTGTATTATTAGCTTGTATCTTAAATGATCTTCATCTTTCTTCATGTCCTGAGAGTTTTTCTGTTGCGTTGTTCAGAATAATAACCATAACACAAAGGGTTGGTATGTTTAATAGGTTTAGCACGTTAACCCCGGCTTTCCACAGAAGCGGCGCGAAATGGCCGTGAAATGTACTACGCAGCAATTAGCCGCTGTTATGGTGGGCAGGGTCCTTTCCACCGGCAGTGATGTGTAACGTTCTGGACGCGTCCCAACAGCAATGGGACGCTATCGTTACGTCTCAAGTCTATTTTTTATGCTTCTGAAACACAACAAAATCCGCAGTTTAGATCGGAACAGACAGGAAGTCAAACACGAAGGCAGTGTGAAACATCCAGAAACTTCCAAAATAAAAGTCATGTGCAGTATGTACGTACCTGTGAAACCCCCGTAGCCGATGTAAACCAAACCTTTTTGGACACATGCAGCTGTCTTTCTCTTTGCTTTTTATTGTGTGGCCTTCTGAAATCACGTGTGGTGTTGCAGTTCTCCCGTGATTTTGTGACCTCACGGGATCAGCTGTGTGGAACTCTTTCACTCCCGTTTCGCGTCAGAAGCTCCTGATTGGAAGGGAGCTTGTGGGTAAAACGACGCTATTTCGTTACACGCCGCTCTCGCGGCCGGTGGAAAGCCGGGGTGACTGTTATGACATTCTAGACTCTGGTTTTTGTTCTGATAGAAACTCATCTGGTACGTGAGATTGTCCAGAAACATGTTGGCATAAATAAACAGAATAAATCATGATAAATATCAGTACCACACCTGCTTCAGGTCATATCACCATAGAGACTGGAGGCCATGTTGACCAGCGCTAGCTGGAACCAGCAGAGACCAGTAGGGCTAGTTCAGTTTAACCCCACCAGTAGAACCAGTAACACGCTGGCTGTCTCCACCAGATACGGAGCGAGCTCTGCAGGTGATGGAAGCCTGTCAGGCTGATGCTGTTGATGGGGTCAAAGGTCGTGCTGAGAAACTGCTCAACATCTTTCAGAGTGACCTGTTCCAGGCTCTGCTAGGTAACACACACACACACACACACACGTGCACACACACACACACGCACGCACGCACGCACGCACACACACACACACACACACACGCACGCACACACACACACACGCACGCACGCACGCACGCACCCATACACACTCACGCACGCACACACACACACACGCACGCACACACACACACACACGTGCAGCATTCCTCTGTGGAGAGAGGAGAACCTTCCAGAAGGACAACCATCTCTGCAGCGATCTACCAGTCAGGTCTGTCTGGTAGAGTGGAGAGACTGAAGCTACTCCTCAGTAAAAGGCACCTGGCAGCCCACCTGGACTTCACCTAACCCTAGAGACACCTGAAGGACTCTCAGACCAGGAGAGATAAATGATCTGGTCTGATGAGACAAAGACTGAACTCTGGTGTGAAGGTCAGGAGTCACGTTGGGAGGAAACCAGGCAGAGTTCATCACCAGGCCAACACCATCCCTACAGCGAAGCACGGTGGTGGCAGCATCATGATGTGGAGATGTTCTTCAGCAGCAGGAACTGGGATGGAGGGAAAGATGAATGTAAACATCCTGGGTTAGGACTAGAACTAGGGCAACGGCCCAAAGCACACATCTGAGTGACCTGGAGTGTCCCAGCCAGAGCCCAGACTTGGACCTGAGAGAACATCTCTGGAGAGAGGGGAAAATGGCTGCAGTGATGCTCCCATCCAACCTGATGGAGCTGGAGAGGAGCTGAAAAGGGTCCAGGGGTCAGGAGTTCACCCTGTAACTGTTGGGTTGTCGGTTCAAACCCAGGCTCTATCAGTCGTTATATTCAATTCAGTTTACTTCTATAGCGCCAAATCACAACAAGAGTCGTCTCAAGGCTCTTCACAAAGTAAACATTCCAGTAGAGTTCAGTTCATTAAGCCAATCAGTAAAAGCTTCCTATATAAGGAACCCAGCAGATTGCATCAAGACACTGACTTGTTGTGTCAGAGACTTTTCAGCAATCCTCACACTAAACAAGCATGTAGCGACAGTGGAGAGGAAAACTCCCTTTTTGTTGTGTCCTTGAGCAACACACCTCACTGCCCCCCCCACCCTGGTGGTGGTCAGAGGGTAGCATCTGTCAGTGTGTCCCAGGGCAGCTGTGGCTACAGTGTAGCTCATCACCACCAGTGGATGGATGACTGGAGGGTAAAGAGCTCTGGAGTCCAGGGAGGTGTCATATAGGTCATTCATCATCACTTATGAACGTGTGATTTCTCAGGTCTTTATTTTTCATACATTTGTAAAAATCTAAAAGACATTTTTTCACATTGACATTATGGGATGTTGAGGTAGAATTTAGAGGAGAAATTAATTTAATTCATTTAGAAAAAGGCTGAAACGGTACACCATGTGGACAGAGTGATGCTCTTTGATTGGTCCAAACGTCTCTGACACCCACCCACTTATCTGTGTGTGTGTGTGTGTGTGTGTGTGTGTGTGTGTGTGTGTGTGTCCCAGACATCCAGGAGTTTTATGAACTGACGGTGTGTGAGAACCAGACAGCAAACCGACCACACACACCTGCACAGGTATGAACACACACACGCACGCACGCACGCACGCACGCACGCACGCACGCACGCACGCACACACACACACACACACACACAGGACAACACCCGTCTCTGTTACCTAGCAACAGCTGCAGCAGCATCACCAGGGCAACAGCTGCATAACACCATGGCAACAGGAGCCCAACCCCCACCCTATCCTCTCTCTCTCTTTCACTGTGATTGAATGTCTCTTGACCTCCTCCTGCTCTACTCAAGGAGGTGCCCCCCCCTTCACCAGTACCGTGGTCCTCCTCTTCATCACCCCTCTTTCTCCTCCTCCTCCTCCTCCTCTCGAAGCCGACAGACGGAGGGACAGAAGTGGCGAGAGAGCATCTACACAGAGAGAGAGGGAGGGAGAGAATGGGAGAACGAGTATGAGTGTGTGAGGGTGTGTGTGTAGAAATGTGTGTGTGTGTGTGTGAGTGTGTGTGAGTGTGCGTGGGGGGGATATGGACTGCCTCTGTATTGTCACCACCAAGGTAGGAGCTGAGCGCGTCATGCAGCCTCCAAAACACACACACACACACACACACACACACACACACACACACACACACACACACACACACACACACACACACACACACACAC
>SSNS01002233.1:0-11543 GCA_006937985.1 Aphyosemion australe | reverse complement strand
TTATTGTAGACCATTTCAGACGCTTTATATGTCTGGCAGCTTGACACTGTCCTCATTTCTGTGTTAGCAGGCACTAACGTCTGTAAGCTAAGCTACTTTAGCCATTTCAAGCTGTTGAGAATATAGACATGAATAGAGAATATTGTTTCTGTCTTTCAGCAAAATCACACCAACTTCACTTTGACATGCATGTTAATAGAGTTGTGTAATGAAGTTGCTAAATGATTTAAAACAGTTTTTAATAGGTGGGTTTTAAAGAGGCTGTAAGCTAACCTAACAAAAACACAATGCTAAGCAGCTTTTATGCCCTTGATGTAATCTGAACAAAGTCAAATGTCGAAGGGCTCTCTACCGCGGTGAATTCGTACTGTATTAAATATTATTTTTGTCCATAATGACAGTTGTAGCGCCCTTGCAAGCTAAATCAATGTAATTTAATTGAACACTGATGAAAAAACAGCACAGACCAGCATATGTTGTGTTTTGGTGTTGGTTTGGCTGGTGGACCAGCATACAAATACCAGCAACACGTGGCTAAACCAGCACCAAAACAAAACACATGCTGTTTATTTCAGGTAGGAAGTTTGATGATAACCCCAAAACCGTTCATTTATTACTTAAGTACTACTTTTCTATACTATATGCACATGGCAACAGGAATCTTGAATTATGATTAACAATGCTTTTTAACACAAACACACACACATATAATTTTTTGTAATATATATATTTCTATATTTTCTGAAAGGTTTTGTGAAGTTTGATCTACTCTACTCATTGGAAAATGGAAGGTGAGGAGTGTTATGTGATACTGATTGTATGGAACTGCACCTAACTTCAATTGTTTATAATAAAATATTAGGGCTAATTATATTACAAGCTTTAAGGTATTGTAGTGCCTGTATTGTGCTTTTGTAATTTGTTACCGGAACTTTGTAAGCAGGGTTTTGGTTCCGGGGTTTATGTTGCTGTGGGGGAGGTTTTTTTGGGGATGCTCGCTGACTCTGGTGTGGACTTGAACGCTCTGCACCGGCGTTAGAGCATTTAGACCCGCATTTGCCCTGTGTTGTTGGCTTTCTACATTAAAAGGAAGAATAACTTACTTGGAGTGTTTTTTTACATCCAGTTGAACTATAACTCGTCCGTGGCCCACGCCAACAGTATTCATGAAATTGAACTCGTGTGTGGTAATATATTTTTTTCTGTCATTACAGAGTCACATCATGCCTTTTCTGATGTTGCATCATTTTTGGCATGCACAGCACTTCGGTGTAGGTTCTGTGAAAAAAAGGAATTGGGAAATACTACTCACCTCCAAAAAAAAACACCTGAAAGAAGCTATTTACTTTATGGACAGTAATCAAGGTGTGATGTCACTGAAATTTATCTAATGTTATCAGATTTCATAGTTTTAATTTCAAATATCCCTTTAATTGATATAAATTTATTTATGTTTCTTTCATTAGAGAAGTTTGTGATAGCCTGTTTTTGTAAGGAAGGCTGCCAATCATCGAGGAGTCACTACCATTGCCCATTTTGCAAATGTGCTAACATCACACGATCCACATATTTCATTAACCATTTACAAAACATACATGGTAAGTCATGATTCTGATGGCTAATCTTCTAAATGAAGACAATCAGTCTGTATTAACTACATAAATGTGACGTACAATTTCAATTTTACTGTATACTTTTTCATCAAGTGTAAGCTTACAGTTTAGTTGAATAATGCAATAACTTATCTTATTTGATTTTTTTTCCCTCACTGTTTTCCCTTCAAGATATATCAGGAGATAAAACAGGTATGTGTTACAGTACCCTGTGTTTTAAGCATTTATGTTAAGTTTTTTTGAAGCTAAAACATCAGTCTTACAACATCTACTATTGTATCATATATGAAATACTTAAAAATCAAATATAAAAATTTCAATATGGCTTACAGTGAGTGTATTTAAAGGTATAAAGAACGAATAGAAATACTCATAAGTGCACTAAGTGTAGTAATTGAATTTCATTTGGTATTTTTAACATGTAATGTTTTACATTGTCAGGGAGTTAATGTTTTTTTTTCTCTTGAAGTCAAGGTTACCACCTTGAAAAGAAAACGCAAAGACATCACAGGGGATGCTAATGAAGAAGTGGACCGTTTTGCCTGTGAATACTGCACAGCTTTGTTGAGCACACACAAGAACTTACAACGGCATATTAGGGATGTTCATTCTTTAGATAGTATGCCTATGATATGTATGGACATTAGAAATGGGCTATATGTAACTCCCAAACATGAACACAGTCCCATATTCCCAATTCACATTGTGAAGTCAACCAATCCACCAAAAATTGACTGTGAGGAGGAGAACTGTCGCAAATTCATGCAGATAGCATGGTCTTCTGGGAATCCTGGAAAAGAGTGTGTTCACTTAGAAAGAACCAAGAATGCAAAACCGTATGTGAAGCCAGCAGTCCTCACGTGTTCTTTACTTAAAGACATGCTTGGCAAGGGCTTGATGTCCTCTGAGTGGGGTGTTAAATGTGAAAATCTGGATTTGGCAGCTAAAAACTGTGAAGTCGACATTGTATTCCCTGTGTCTTTTGGAGAAAAAAAATGAACTTTTCAACAATGGTTTTTTTTCTCTGTGTTCACAAATGAAACAGACAACTGGTGTCAGTTTGGACGGACAAGGGTAACCTTTGATGCTGTGGCAGGAAAGTGGAACTGTCAATTTAAAGGAACTCGAAAATCACACCGATGTATTAATCGCATGATGGCAATGTGGTGGATTTTTCAAGAGTCACCGCACACTTTAATGGCTACGTCAGATGTGCAGGCAGAGGACATTGATGACTTGGAAAGTCACATAATGGGTGGTGACATAACTTGTGCACCACACAGCAGGACAAGTCAAACAATATGTGTAATGACGGAATACATTTACAAAAAAAAGCGCATACCCCTTCTACAAAACTTGCCATTTAAGCTTCGAACACAGGAAGAAACACCACCAACAACCTTTTTCCATCAGAAAGCACATGTCCCTACTGCCCAGGGCCCACTCCTCCAAAACTAGGGCCACCAAAAGTAGTGACAACACAAGCCACAGTGTATGGTATTAACTACGTAAAGAAAGGTAAACCTGGAAAATGGATGCATATTTTGTATGATGAAAAAAATCAGAAAATCTGTGATTACTGTTTCAGCTCAAGTTATAAATTGTGCTTTACTTCACTGACATTTTCTGTATTAAAGCAAACCTATTTTAAAAATTATTTTCTGTCAATAGGTGTCTGTGTAGCTGAGAAGCAATGCCCGACGTGCAATAACATTGTGCAATTCCAAGAATATTCTTCAGGATTCCACAACTTTAACAACACTGTCCTCCTTACACTGCCATTGTGTGAGCTCCTGCTGTCCGGGTTAGCGGTAAGACAGCTACTAAAATAACATAAGTAATCTAACAGCGATTTTATGCATGTCTGTGACACCTTGCAGTGTACCACACATTTTAATGTATTTGGTGAATATATAGAACATAGTTTGTAATTACAGAACAAGACAATCAGTGGACGCATGCTGGAGACCTTAACATTCTTCAATGACAACCGCTACCATCATCAAACTATAAGAAGAGCCTTTCACCATTTTTTGACACCGACAGAGTTTCGCTTTGATTTCTCATGCTACCGGTGTGGAAACCATCCACCGGTAGTAATAGCAGATGCTAACTGGAAATTGGCTTTTGATATACCACGTAAGAACTTTTTTTTAAGGTACCAGTTTATGTAATGATAATGCCTAAAGAATCAATTACCTATAGGCAAATCTTAATACAGCAATATTCATAGTTTTTTTTAAACTTTACTTAAAATTTGCAATATCTCTTGTTTTATTGTGAATTACCTAATTTTCAGTTGGGACTTTTCAAAGACCTTATCCAGATACCATATCTGACAAAGACCTTGAAGTTGACATTGTAACAGCATAGAATGAGCTAGACAAATCATTACTAGCAGAGGGCCTCATATCAGGTATGTTCTTAATATTGATAAAGTAGAAATTCGAATTTTCAAAAAAGTTACATTTTATTTGTAAGTTAAGACATTTGTTTTACTACACCTTTTTCAAAAGCAAACCCTTATTGTAAATCAATACAATACCACTCTGGCACCCTGGATGGGAGAGCACACTCGAGCAGGAAACATACTTCCAAAAACTGAGTGCAAAAAAGCACTGAAAAAAAATCCTGACCC
Organism: Aphyosemion australe; assembly: GCA_006937985.1. Taxonomy (NCBI): domain Eukaryota; kingdom Metazoa; phylum Chordata; class Actinopteri; order Cyprinodontiformes; family Nothobranchiidae; genus Aphyosemion; species Aphyosemion australe. The sequence goes on along the minus strand of SSNS01002233.1, from coordinate 7,292 downwards.
CACAGCACATTCAACCACTAAAATAAATGAGGACATGATACTGCAAATCCTAGACTCGAAAAAGGTACATTTGAAATCATGTGTTGTCTGTGTGTTGTAAACAGTTAGTAAGAAGCCTTTCTGCATATCTATTTATGTTTTTGCTGTATTTGTAGTATCATAAAAATGATCTGCAGGATGCTTGTCTTGCTCTGGGTGTGTCCTCAGAAGGGTCCATATCAGACTTGCTGAACAGACTTCAGGAACTTTTGAACTTCAAAGATGTCTATTCAAAGCTTTACGTGAAACTCCAAAAAGCTGGTGGTGAGTATTTTGGATGTAACAAGTCATATATTTTATGCATTCATATATATATATATATATATATATATATATATATATATATATATATATATATAATTTGTTATCCACTCCTATGATTTAATCTCTGTAACATATAACTTTTGTAAACTAGGAGGTGTTCTCCATTTTTCCTGTGTGCACGGTATTGTGTACTATGTGAACTTCCTCTTCTGGACGGAGTCAGCAAGAGACCACTGCGATGGACTGCTGAGTTTCAAAAGATTCCCAACCTGCTACATATCAGATGTGGCCGGACAAGTTGCGCGTCACACAAACAACCGCACCAAACAGCAATTCTTTCAACCAAATGATGGAAGACTCTGTGCCCCTACTCAAGAAAATGTAGACAAAGCAAACAGAAAGGATTTAACAGTTGAAATGGAGTGGGTAAAGAACCTGAGTTCTCCATTACCACAACTGACCAAAGAAAATGTGGACAGAATGGCACAACAACATCCAGTCACAGGGACAGTTGAGCGTTTCTCTCTGTATGATAGGTTCCACCAAAAGAACCAAAAACGTCCTGAAGAGATGCTGAGAAGCCTCAACGTTATCCCTGCCCTTAGAAAAGAAGTTAACTCAGCTGTTGCAGAACAGTTCAATCGAGAACTGGCCTCTGTGCGATATTCGTTGTGCCAAATGCCGTCCGTCCGTCCATTCCATTCCATCCAGGGTGGTGGGGGCATGTGTACATATATAGCAGGTAGAAAAGTCTAACTTTTGTTATACAATTAATTTGTCTTTTACAGGGACTATGAGGGAGTGAATGCTGAGCAGATACTGACTGATTCGGAGATTAAGGTAAGAACATACATTGTAACTTCTCTTTGGAGGCCCTCTGAAGTACTACAAGCTATTACAAAATCAAACTACATTTGAGCTTATTTATATAATATTACAGGACCTGGAATAAAAGGTCACATTCTGTCTAACAGGATGTACCTGTGGAAGAACAAAGGGTTTGATCCAGCACTGAAAACATATTACAGTGAACATATCACTACTTTCAATGACATGACGGTATGTACAGTTATTTCTTTGAGTTTTTTATCCTACATTACAAAATTATTCAACTTCTCTGAATAAATTAATGAGTAGTTTTGAATGAGATGATTTGTACATTATTGTTTTAAGTGCTGTGGCCACGCATTACTAATTCTCTGACAAAACCTGTTGGCCTGCTTTGGACATTGTGTAGCTTTGTCCGTGTATTTTGTTAACCTCCAGTAAACTAATAAATAGCATATTTTTCTTTGATTTCTTATTGCAGACTGAAGCCATAATCCAAAGAATTGAAAAAGTCCTGTCACATCGAGAAACTGGATGTCACGATCATCAATTCATTACTGATGTTATTCTGCCAGAGGTGAGTTCATAAAATGTTTATGAAAATTATGAAAAATGACTATAATATGTCAATATGATGCAAAGTTTCGGTTTATAAGCAACACAAGTTGAAATACAACAGATGTTGATATGATTTTCAATTACATAAATCAATACCTGAATGATCCTATTAACTTATATATCTATAATGATTCACTATTTTCAATACTGCAGTTCATGTTAAATTGTGTTTTGTAGACACTCATTCAATGGTTCCGGGGCAAAAACCTCTGCAGGTTTGAAGCAGAGAAATTGCTTTTGGCCAGGCCTTTAACAGACAAAGAAAGGTAAATAACATATGTGGGTGCAGACCCTTGTGTGGCACAATTACAATACACTACTGTAGTTGTGAAAGTTTTTGTTTAATTTCACAGAGATGCAGAGATGAATGTCAGCAATGTCTCGGAGGAGGTAAGCAGCCAGCTACAGCCGCGAACAGCCAACTTCAGCCACCTCATTTCCAGCGGCAGTCACGGACAGCCACGATGACAGCCAGCAACAGCCAGCTACTGCCACGTCATTTCAGGCGGCAGTCACGGACAGCAACACAGCCAGCAACAGCCAGCTACTGCCACGTCATTTCCGGCGGCAGTCACGGACAGCCACCATAACAGCCAGCAGCAGCCAGCTACAGCCACGTCATTTCCAGCGTTGCTTTCCCCCGGCTGGCCAAACCAAGGAGGCATAGCTTGTGGTCTTAGGTTCATCCTTTGAGAGGAGTGGACCTAGTTAGGACTTGGTTTGTTTCATCGAACTCTTTCGAACTCTTTCAGGAACTGAAGTGTTCTGGCCGGGATGGAGGTTTGATTATTCTAATTGTTTATAAATTTGAGCGAATCAAATTTGGACACATTAGAGTAGGCGTTACCAAGTTACCTCAGACATCACGTTTCATCAACACTTAAAGATGACCCAGCTTTAATGTGGTGTGAAACTTATTCAATCTTAATGTGAGTGCAAATTAAATATTTAAACACAATACTCTTACTTGTGGATATTTATCTGATGATTATTAGCATTACTTAAATTAATCCTAAATGTGTAATTAAAGATATGAAAATACAGGAACAAAATTCATTTCCTCCATCATTCATATATTATATGATGATTCAAATTTCACATTATGATGATTCAAACAATATGATTATGCATTCAGATTGTATTTGTAAAAGTCTTTCACGAGTCAGGAAAGATGAAATTTATTCAAGAAAGAGATAGGAAAGTCTTTGCAGAATCCTTGAGTTTCATCCTCGAGTCGTGATGTCTATTGCTGGATAGCAGCACTTAGACCAAACTAAGATAGATGTCTCTGGGCAGATATCAGAGTGTCTGCAGCCTTGGCGTGGTCTGTAAGTTAAACTGTTACACAGTTCATTCTAGGAGAAATGTCATGGGTTGATGTCGCTACAGCGCCATAACAGTAGAAGCGTGAATCAGCACCAGGTGTAAATCGGCGGTCTACAGCTCTGCAGCTGTACCTTTCTCTTTGGCCCAGCTGAGAAAGGTTGATGATTGGTCAATGTAAAGTGTAACATACGCAGATCATTCTCTTTCCTGCCTCATGGATTTTGTGTTTTTAAACTTCTCCTATGGTTTTCCTCCCTTTCTGAGAGTGAGAGAGCACCTGTAGCACCTGGCTCCACTCCCACTTATTGCCTCCACTTTGAGTGTACCAGCTGTCCCTAACTTCCAATCAGCCCTGACACTGCTACAAAACCCAGCCACACCTCAGATTCTTGGAGCGGCAGGACAGGAAGGAGCTCTGTCCTGTTGTCTCCCCGGCGGTGGTTATTTTCTGTGTGTTCTTGATTTTTAACAGCTTGTCTCAGAGTTTAAAGTTTTTAGCTAACCTGTGTGTTAACCCTTTTGGGTATTTTGGACGTTTGGAAGTTAAACATGTCTGTCCAGTGCAGACTATTGATTTTCCCTGAGTTAGCCTGTATGCCTTTAAGGTAATGTGATGTAAAATTAATGTGGCATTCACTTTGGGGGTGGCGACCCAGTAAAGATGGGAAAACATGTAGTACAGTTTGCTAAATTCTCTGATACGTTTTGTGTTGAGCTGTATTTTGAGTGATGGTCTCATGTAAAGTTTTAGCAAACAATTCAGTATTCATTCTGTTAACCGTTTAAGATGTGATTCTGACATATTCATTTGTGTGACAGTAATGTGATGTCTTTCTGACAAGCCTGCTTAAAGCAGACTAAGACATCACCTCAGTTTAGGGTTTGGTTTGCTGGTTTTGGTTATGAGACCTTTGTTAATTCTGTTTACCGCCGGTTTCTTTTGAGTTCTGTAAATAAAACATCTCATCATTCTTTTAACACCTAAACATGCCTCCTTTATTGTTACCCAGACCACCTTGACGGTCTGGTGCTTAACAATGTACAAGAAAGTTTTACAGAACAAAGCAAAGGGTCCTTAGAAAAGGTTTCTTGCTAGGCACTGTTAGGAATACGTCATTGAGGGGGTTGAAAGGTCCTTAGGGAACAGCAACGAAGTCGCTGAGTTACCAAAACTGATGTTGACTTCTCATATGTCTAGTCAAGTCACTTTTCTGAGAAAAACATTTGCCACAAGTTTCACATACCGTAAATCCTCTAATACAGGCCCGGGCCTTTATTTACTCAAGTGCATCCTGGTTCAGGCCTTTATTGGAAGGAGGCCAGAATTAGAGGCAGGCCTATATTTCAATTTGAGCAAAATAAACTACCAGTAGAATGAATAAAAACAAGATTTTGTGTCTATTTGAGCGGTGACTGAAGTCTCACATGCAAATCAAAAGTGATGATTGCTGAGTTTCACTCAGGTGACCCTGCCGCCGCGCTGAACTCAAATAGTGGACAGGAAGTGTTTTGCTCTACTATAAAACACAGCGTGACGGATGAAAGTGAGTGTTCTAAATGTGCTGGCACAGACACGATATCTTCCTTTAGGTTATGACTCATTTCATTTTAAAAGTCGGACATATAACTAACGTTTTATGCCTTTTTAAATCCACATTTCTGGTACATTTGTTTGATTTTATATTTTTATTAAGGTACCGGTATTAATGCCACATTACAACACTGCTAAAAACATGAACATTAGCACTCTGAAAGCTATTTGCGGTGAGGACACGTGAAAACAGTATCAAACTGTTTACCTGCTGTTTTTGTAGCTGCGTTTCTAAATTACTGTGAGGTTATGGGGCCTGTGTTCATAAATCCTGCCAGTAGGTGGCAGTGTGACTCTTTGGAATATGTGTTGCTTGGATGTGTCTGTTCTCCGCCTGAGTAAAAACGAAAGTAAAAAACTGTTCCCTGAAGTAGTTGCCTGCTAGTCTGTTTTTGCTCACCTTCGATACAACAAACAATAAAACGCCATAAAAACCTTTAGTAAGCCCTTACCTGTGATGAAGTGATCACTGCAAACTAGCATTATCCGTTCTGTTTCTGCTCATCTTGCAGCCGGAGATTATGATCCACTAGTCCGCCGTTACCGTAAAACGTGGAATGCGTGCGCCTCAAAAAATCGAGTGAGGGCTCACTTTACCGTCGATCTTCGGACAAAAACCACACGTTTCTAATAGTAGCCCCGGCCACTATTAGAGACCGGCCTTTATTTACCCCCGCTGACAGCGAGACCGGCTAATATAGGAGACCCGGCCGGTAATGGAATACAGGCCTTTATTAGAGGATTTACGGTAGATATGGTTTCTCACCTGTGTGAGTTCTCATGTGTTTAGTCAAGGCACTATTCTCAGAAAAACATTTACCACAGGTTTTACATCTAAATGGTTTGTCAACTGTGTGAGTTATCATGTGACTAGTCAAGTTATTACTCTGAGAAAAACATTTACCACAAGTTTTACATCTAAATGGCTTCTCACCTGTGTGAATTCTTATGTGTCTAGTCAAGGCACTATTCTCAGAAAAACATTTACCACAGGTTCTACATTTAAATGGTTTCTCACCTGTGTGAATTTTCATGTGACTAGTCAAGTGTCCATTCATATAGAAACATTTACCACAAGTTTTACATGTAAATGGTTTCTCACCTGTGTGACTTCTCGTGCGACTAGTCAAGTTACTATTCTTAGAAAAACATTTACCACAAATTCTACATCTAAATGGTTTCTCACCTGTGTGAGTTCTCATCTGATTAGTTAAAACACATTTGTAACTGAAAGATTTCCTAAAGAGTTTACATGAAAATGATCGCTTATCTCTATAAGCCCTCTCGTGCCTTTTTAGTTTCGGACTGTCTACACTGTCTCTGTGATCTTTGGTTTGCTGATGTCTTATTTTGTGTCAGTTCTTCATTGCTGTTTTCATTCCTGCATCCATCCTGATCTTGGTTCTCAGTTTCAGTAGAACTCTGACACAAGGGTTGGTTCCTGTTTGGTTCTGGTTCACAGCCATCTGTTTCTTCAGAAGTCATCATGAAGGAAACATTTTCTAACTTCAGAATGAACGGTCATTCACGCTGACCAATACATAGTTCCTGCAGTTCCTCTTTAATCAGTGGAGGTTCTGGTTCCTTCTGGTCCAACCTGCAGATGGTCTCCTGGTTAGAGAGCTGCTGGTCAGCCAGAACCTCCTCCTTTTCCCAGAGATGATGCTGTGGAAGTTCTAAACAGGTTAAAAAGAAAACATTGATTAATGCAACAATTAGGGCCATTAATCAACAAAAAACCATGATAAGTTCCGTGATCAATCCCTGGGCTCTCCCTTAGAGATAAGGTGAGAAGCTCGGTCATTCAAGAGGGGCTCAGAATACATTGAGAGGAGCCAGTTGAGGTGGCTCGGGCATCTGATTAGGATGCCTCCTGGACGCCTCCCTGGTGAGGTTTTCTGGACACATCCAACCAGGTTGAGACCTAAAAGAAGGCCCAGGACAAGCTGGAGGGACTGTTTCTTGGCTGGCCAGGCCAGGGAACACCTTGGGATTCCCCTAGAGGAACTAACCTAAGTGGCTGGGGAGAGGGAATTCTGTGCCTCTCTGCTTAGGCTGCTGCCCCCGCGACCAGACTCCGGAAAAGCTCATGAAAATGGATGGATGGAGTGATGGATGGTTTGATGGATGGAGTTAGGGCTGGGCGATATGGACCAAAACTTATATCTCGATATCTTTTAGATGAATTCTGATATATGATATATATGTCGATATGTTTCCGCCTGTAAAATATTTACAAGTTAACGCCCTTCAAGCTGTCTTGAAAAATTGTATACATAAATCAATCAGCAGATTAAATGCATCAACAAATTTTGATTCTTGTCCAACATTAAAGGAACATGGGGCAGGATCTTTAAAAAATCTGAAAAAAATTAAACATGTATGTTCATTTTTTCAAAGCTAATGGGTGATGAAGCATTATAAACCTAAAAGAATGAGGCCACCCATGTATCGTTCCATTTTCTTAAACAGGCTGTTTGCTGCAAAATGCGCTGCAGTTCAGTCACGAATTTCCCGCGCTGCCCTATGGATATGGCGTCAATTGACACTGCTTGCGCGTTCACGACAGCTTCAAAACAGAAAGAAAATGTGTTCGACACTGCAGATCGGTAGGTGGCGCTATTGC
>SSNS01002229.1:0-11553 GCA_006937985.1 Aphyosemion australe | reverse complement strand
CTGCATGTGAACATACAGAAGCACGCTTTGGGGCTTTTTCTGCACACACACGTGAAAGCGGAACCGTACATGTAGCCTTAAGCGGGACGTGATCCAGCTCCTATCTCTGTCCTCATCACTAGATGGGCTGTTAACGGAGAGTAATGAGGGAATACTTTCACGGCAGATGTGCCCTCTGTGCAACACTGTTTTACCCCGACATCGTAAAATAGACCCAAGTGAGACATCAGCAGGCAAGCAGCCGCTTCCCTCTCTGATTAAACTCTGTATGTGTTGCACAAATGTGAATAGTTTTTTTTTCTTCTCACCCACCAAGTTTTGCCTCATGCTGTTGCACCCCAGGAAATAAAAGTAAGTATCATTACGACATAGCACCTAGAGTCGCATTAAATGACAAAAGCGCTGGCAGTGTCAGCCAGGCCCAAAATCTGTTACAGGGCCATCTTCTTCAGTGGGGTGTGAAATTATTTTAGCTCTCTGCTCATTATAGGATTTTAAAATGCATTATAGTTAGGGCTTTTATGGTGTGCAGCGATATTAATTCAATTTGCCCCATTCACGCTTTCCTACTATCAGGCTCAGTTCAAGCTACAGGGGAGGAAGCTGCTGAGCAGTGCTTCCAGGTCTTATCTCTAAAGTGTATAAACTACAGTACCCAGCTCAATCAGAGCTGGGAACTGCCTTCTCCATCCACTCAGCCGCTTTTCTTCCGTCTCTCCTGGTTCTTTTCTCCAGATGCTGCTTCCTGTGGTGACCTCCATCTCTCTACCCATCTACCATCCTTCTCTCCGTTTCCCTCTGAGTCTGTGATTGATGGAGGTGGTCCACGGAGCGCTTTCGATATCTTTTCCATAGAAACACATCTCTAGGCAAACAATCACACAGAGTCTGTGAACGGACGGCGATGCCAACACACACAAACACAAACGCGAGACTGGTGCCAGGCAGAAGCAACAGAGGCTGCTGCACAGCTTTAATGGGAAAACAAGCCACAGTGTATGGGTTAGACAGCATTAATCTATCACTGAAACCAGGCCCGGGTCCGGGATTGTTCAGCACACCAGAGAGAGAGGCATTCTGGGAACCTCCCATCACTATCTGTTACTGTGCAAAAGGTAGAATAATGCCTTGAACATTTCAAATGTATTACAATAGAAGTGCAGCGCATTAGTATGGAGCAGCGGTGCGAAGTTGGAGCTCTGACAGCGATCCTCCAATATAAAGGCTGCACACTTGCATGAATGCATATTTGGACGTGTTTTATCCAAAACTAATGCTACACACTTCTAGTAGCATGCATTAAACTCTAAATCAGCACGCGAGCGCATTTGGGCTCATTGGTATGGAAGGAAAAGAAGAGGGGATGAGGATAAAGTCCTTATTTAGATATCTAATCCAGTGAGCGGTCTGTCCTTTGTGGACCATCATCTCCTGTCATTATCAGCAGGCCAGCAAGATTAAACAAGCTGAGTGTTTATCACCCACTGTGTGTGTGTGAAAAAACCCAAGAGTGGAACTTCCCCCATCCCATTCCTCTTGATCACAAAATCTGCTTTCACAGACACACTAATGACGGAAATCTACGATTATACACACTTAGCGCTCAGGAATATTAATCAATCCTAATGCGCTAAATCTGTGACGGTGTTCACATTGGATGAGCATGATCTCATATTGTTATTATTATAAATATTAATATTAAAACACACTACTCCGTCATTCGGATAAAGCGAACATACAGTCCAAACGTCGAGCCAAGCTGAGCGACTCGTTTGTAACTTCGACCGCGCGATTATTCGTGGAACTAACCAAACATTTAGGGCGGATTCTCAATTTAGCGTTTGACAGACATTTCAAAGTTTGCGATATTCATCAAAACCAAGTTACCGCACAGTCTCACAATTAATTATTAAAATTACACAATTAAATAGCCGCTAGAGCGTCGGGGCAGAAAGGGCAAAAGCAATTAGGAGCTGATAAGTTGTGAAAAATGATGTGCAAAAACTGTGGACATGATCTAAACAACAGATATGCAGATTTTGCTGTGGGGAATAGAGAAAAAACTTAAAATTATAACTTTTTTGTTTCCTCTATTTCAGTTTAAATAATTGGGTCTGAAAAGGCTGCAGCGGACTCGCTGCATGGCAGATGTGTTTTTTTTTCTGATTTGGTGGCAGAGTTGGCTGTGCTAATGACACCCAGCATCCCTACCGCATCCTTCTCATCACATTATAAGACTTAAGAGACCATATGGTCTGTTTAGTTCACAGACTTAAGCTCTACGCGGAGTGAAAGATAGAAAAAATAAAATAAAGACCCTGCAGGTTCACTAGTTCTGCAGAGAAAAAGACACAAATTGGTGGCTGGAAAGCAGAAAAAGCATCTGCTTACAAAGCCCCCCCGCTCGCGAGCCAAGTATAAAACAAAAAACGTCCAAAAGGAAATGGGGAAAACACAAAAAGATACAGCAGACAGAAAAGGGAACATCACAAAACAATCGGGAGGAAATGCATCATCTTAGGATCCTTTGTTTGACTATCTGTCTATATAACTGCCGTCGCCTGAAACACAGACAGCCTCTCATCTGACAAGAGCCACGTAACAGCCATGTTCTTCCTTAGATCCTCATCAGCCCTGAGAGGCACTACATTCCCTATGCATCAAAGACACCTGCTTCTGTAATCAGCCATACTCTGGTCTGGATGGAGTTGTTCTGCCTCTCCGTCTTCCTGAGACTGATTGAACCACGAGCCATGAGATGGACATCATCTTCAAACACATTTTTACAAGCCTCGATTCCCTCGGCGAGCGGCGGACGCTGCATGATGTTTTTCCATCGGCGGTCAGCTCAAAATGAAGCCACAGTCTATTTCTCCGTTTTTGAGTCCTCCTTTCTTCACACGACAGTCATCCTCATCTTTTAAACAAAACCAACTGTGCAAATTGGTGCTCCCGCAATTACTGCAATTTCTGCAATTTGTGCGCTTTACTCCAAAAGCAAAGTTCGCGGCATGTCAAAACATCTCACTAGGCAACTTGGCCGGCCATGTGATCTTTTCCAGTGCATTAAAAATCTCCTTGTTCACAGTTCACCCAGCAAAGCTTTCAAAGTTGTCTGTGTCCTGCGCGCTTATCAGCGCCTCCTTGGGCCATCGAGAACAGGCCTGCAACCATTGTTATGCTCAGTTAATTGGACCTTTGGGTACAAAAGGTTGAGAAATTCAAGACCAAATAGATAAATAAGCAGAAGCATTGAATTCCCTTGACACATCCCAGCCCTGGCTCAAATTTTCACTTTCTTATTCCAGCCTATAGGCGGGCCTGTCTGAAAGGCTGATTCATTAAAGCGCTTCAGGAGCGTTCCATCAACCCCTCGACTCAATCACGCACCCACCTCTCTGCAAGTTGGTAAACTATCAGCAAGCTTCTGTCACGGCCTATTCTGCGACAAATAAATTGTTGTTTAAAGTGATGTTTTGTGACTGGGAGCAAAACTGCTCCTGGTTAATCAATACCACAAAATCAATCCAGCTCTCTCTGGGGAAATGCCACTGAGAGATGACCCAGCATGCCAAAATGAAACCAGAGCGAAAGCTTCAGAAACGGCGGCAGACAAGGCAGTCTGCCAGCGAACTAAAATATTACTGTGTTGATCAGAAATCTTTCCGCATTTAGGCAATCACAGCGAACACAATAGCGGATGATTAAATTATGTCAACAAACCCCTCCAACTCAAACATTTGTCTCTCAGTATGACTGTGTTGGTGCATCGCGGATTTAGATTTAATAAAACAAAAACCTTTCCCTGCTGGTGATAAGCTCCTTGTACAATGTGTGAGCCGTGCTCATTTATCACAAAGGTAGACATTAGGTTGCACAGAGGCATTCGGGGAATCTGTGCAATTGGAGGTCAGCGAGACATTTACCTGACAGCGCCTGCCTCAGTGCAATGTCTGGAGCTGACCATGTCTGTGGTAATAGGCATCAATAATGCAGACGCCCAGCCCAATAAAAGCTCCCCGTCACCACGACTGTCCTCAAAGCGCCGCGCCAACGCCGCACTCACAGCTCCCGCAACACCACACACAACAAACTAATACATGTGGGTTGAAGGATGAGCTTTCTTCATCTGTGAGACAGATACAGTACATGCTCACTCTTTCAATGTCGTGGCTTTAATCATGTTTTCAGCTGCTTTCCTCTGCTTCCTGCACTTGGAGTAGGGACTCACAAGTGTGATCTGGGTTTGTATTAAACTGTAGTCCGATTCGGAGCCGATTCACACCACATGGTGTTTCTGCCGTCAGCTTTATTCACCTGAAGGGTGACGGATCCCTCAAAACTCCTCCTGCCATGAACAGCAGCAGCAGTGATGTCCACTTCAAATAAAAAAAACAAAAATGATCACATTTGACTGTCAGTAGTCGGTTGGATGACATTTTTATGTTTGTTTTTTTTTTAATAAAACCACAAAGTCCAGAAAAGATGCAGCTCAATCAAACACAGCACTCCTCCGGTGACCCAACGGTCCTGCGGTTAAGGAACAAACCACATGGCAATCTTCAGCCGTTCCTCTCAAAGCCATAAAGCTGATTCTGTTTCAGCTCAGCAAAACGCAGCCCTCCAGACCAGTGTAGTACTTTGTATTGCTAGTTCATTCGTATCAGGGCCACTCAGAGAAAATGTAAGGAGAAAAAAGTTAAATGTGAACTAGTTTTTTTTTTTTGGCTACTTTGGCAGCAGCATTAATAACAGAATTCAAATAACTTCCTTTGATCCTTCAAAATAAGAGTTCCAAATGTGCACATGCACATTAAAACTTTGGAAAAAACCTTTGGAAAATAGTTTTATTGGAAAATAAAATGAATTATTGGTATGCAATAATTGAAGTTCTGTTGTTGATGCTGCTGCAGGAGTAGCCAAAAGGCTGCACTTCGTATTTAATAAATGGAAAATGGCCTGTGACCCTAACCCTAACCCCCCAAGGCGCTTCACAACACAATCAGTCATCCACCCATTCACACGCTGATGGAGATGAGCTACAACGTAGCCACAGCTGCCCTGGGGCGCACTGACAGAGGCGAGGCCTGCCGTACCCCGGGCGCCACCGGTCCCTCTGACCACCACCAGCAGGCAAGGCGGGTTAAGTGTCTTGCCCAAGGACACAACAGCAGCATTCTCTGGTGGGAGCCGGGATTGAACCTGTAACCTTCCGATGACTGGACAGCCTGCCCCTTAATAAAATGCCATCTAAGGGTTAGGGTTAGTTTAGTTTAGTCAGTAATAACAAACCCAGAATAATTTGTTACATTAACCCCTTGAAGAATATTTTTTGCAAATTTGCATCAAACCACTTCTAGCCATGAAGTGGCCAGATAGTGCAGGATTAGTACTTTCATCCTGTTTGTACAAGTCTTCTGCTCTCTCAGATTAAACTCAAAGAGCCTTGAGTGCCCAGAAAAGCCATTTTGCACCATCAGTACCTCTGATCACCACCAACACAGGCAAGTCGGGTGAAGCTTGTTGCCCAAGGCAGCACAGCAGAATACCCCTGGCGGGAGCTGGATCCTCAAGGCAACCCGCTTTACCTCCTGAGCTACTTCCTGCCCCACAAATGGCCACTTTAAATCTTTATTTCTGTTATTTTGTTATGTATTTATATATTTTAAATAAAAATCACTATTAGTTCCAATATTAACCCCTTCCACACCAAGAAAAATAAAACTGAGAAAAACAAAAAGCATATTTTTGCACATTTTGTCCATTTGGGACATTAGGGGTACATAACGTATGGTAAAAATAATGTAAAACAATATTAATAATGATTATATGTGCTCATAATTTCCTTTTAATTGAAATATTTTCATATTTTTAATCATTTATATAGTTTTCTAGTTTTTTCCGGTCGTGTTCGGTGGACTTTAAACAAAATATTGCAACAAAAATGTGCTCTAGCACGTGGGTCTTTATCCTTTAAAGGGTTAACAACAATAAACGAACATATAGTCATGTTTGAGAGCTCAATGAGACGTGCATCCTTGAGCTAAACTAGAAATAGACTTCTTTCCACTTTTTATTCCTGGAAAAATGATTACAACATTCTTCCTGACATTCCGTCTTTAATCTGAACACTTTTCTTCTTTTCTTCTTTTCAGTGGCACTAATACGCCATCGTGGTATGGATTTTGATTGCATAATATGTGAGGAATAAGGGTTGTCTTCATAGAAAAAGACAAGTGTTATTTAGAATTACACGTGCATAATGTGTGTGTAAGCTCATGTTCCTTTAGGCCTCACCAGGGGTTAGATACTTAAAGTTGTTTTACATAAAACAGCACACATATGCACATTCTTTTTGTGCATTTTCTCAAAACCATGCACTCGTGTGTTACTCTTTTAAAAATGAGTCAAACACATTGAGTCTGATTTCAGATCCCGTTCTTAGCCATGCCAACTCTAACCCTAACCCTAACCCTAACCCTAACAGCAACAGCAAACAAGAACTGCAGTTTAACTCAACTTTTAATTAAAGATGCACTAAAAAAGTGACTGGATTTGGTCATGATTCGTGATTTTTTTGGTTACCAAGCAATTTAAAAGTCAAAAACCTCACTTTTTAAAATATTTTTTGGTCTACGATTGCACCAATGTCATGCAAAAATGAAAAAAGAAAATCAAACATTTGTTTTTCTGAGCACTACTTCACACTAGCAATAACAGAATCCAAATTTTCTATAGGAATCAGCCACAGGCAAACTGACAGAGAGAGTCCTATACTGGATTTTTTTGTCTTGATTCTGAAACCATAACAAGAATAAAACCTGCTGACTTTAAAAAATATAATAGAAGAGAACAACTTCTGAGAAAAGGAGAGAATTCTGGGAAAACAGAAATGGTCAGAATACAAAACGTGCTTCAGCTTTTAGCATTGAGGCTGCTGCAGAAAGAGCGTTTTATAAAAACCCAAGAAGGAACATGAGTCATGCTGGTTTTCAGACAGAAAATCAAAACTACCTCATTCCTTTATTAAACCTGTAATAACAAGGTCTTTACTCTATTCTCCAGTTTTGTTTAAAATGCCGTTGCTGCAGTAAAAACACATCTCATATTGATTAACTTTTGTTCAAATGTTATGTTTAATTCTCTCGTTTTACACTTAAATCCATTCTCATTTATGAATCTGAGCCCAGATATTTTAAATGCTAAACTCAAACTAATCAGTAAATAATGGAGACAGTAAATAGTTTACTGGAAAGGGTGAAGTTCAAAAGGAAATATACATTAATGATGCTGGTGAAGATCACCTGGATATCTGGACTAAAATCAGACTTTTATCCGCTTTTAAATCTGGATCGTCTTCTTGTCTTGTTTGAGTTGATGGAAAATTCTTTGGCCCGGGGCTAGCTTACATAAAAATGATCCTACTTAATCCTTATTTTAATTCAGCATTAGAGAGATCACTGGGAAGTGATAAGTTCCTTCTCTGAGCGGTGAAATTCAAACTGAACGTCTCTGCTCATTTTTTCTGTCATCCTGTCCCTAACTATTTTGCTCTCTCCTCCGAAGGGCAGGTGATACTTCTCTTCTAATCTTCCCTCCATTTGCCCTGCAACAATATTCAAATAGTTGCACGCGCTGCCCTTTTTGCAGCTGCACACTGTCTTTTCTCTCCACCCCATTGTGCCTCCGTCTCTGCACTACAGGCTCCAGAACATGCACACCTCATTCCCCTCCTGTCTCTCCCTCCTGCCCTCTAACCATCTGACAATTACTTTTCACCAAGCTGACCTCTCATCAGCAGTCGACTACTTGCTGCCACTCATCTGGCTGCCCTTTACTTTATTCCTGCAGCTTGCAGAAGCGGAGAAAAAAAAGAAAGCCATCTCGCTCATTGGCATGTATTAACACACTCCTATCTGTGCCTCTCTATCTCGCTCACCTTTGCTTCTCCTAACTTCCCAGATCTCTCAGCCACGTTCTTGCCCCGAGCACCGCTGTTTGTTCTGACCTTTCCGACTCTTGTATCCACTTTAAATATCCTCCTCTACACGTTGGAGGGTTCCTTCACTTCCTCGCACCGCTCTTGTTCTCACGGCTTAATCTTTCAAAAACAGTGGCAAACACACGCCCGTTTTCCTCCTACATGGCAGCGGAAACACACCGAGACTTTAGAGAAGCCATGCAAATGAGGAAGTGGTCTGCAGACGTGTGTGCAGCTTCAAAGCTAAATCTTCAGAAGTAATTTATCTGAATATCTGCTGAAAGGCCAATCGCAACATTTACATTTGCACAAACATTCATATAATTAGATATGTAGATGAATAGTCAATCCTCCCAATTACAATGAAACTAAAGCACATTTTAGAAAAACTAAATTTAATAAATACAGAAAGCTTTTTGTGAAATTGTTTTCTCTCTGTTACAAATTACAACCAAAAACAGAGTCTCAATTCAATTCACATCACAAGAGGAATATGCAAATGTTGTTTTTGGGGTGAGGTGGGGCAAGTGGGAAAAGAGAAATTGGATTAAAGGCAGCGTGAGACACGATGCTGACTGTGAGACAGAGACGAGGGCGGAGGAAAGAGGGAAAGGGCTCCCAGACAAAACATCCTGCGAAGAGGTGATTACCACAAACTGAATACCAGCCTGCCCACAGATAACATAAAAGGGAGAGGAAAAAACCACCCGACCCATTTAGGGCAGCGTCACTTGTTCGATACTCCTCCTGACCCGTCAGATACTATTAACAGATTCCCAGTCAGGTGCAAAGAAAGCGATTCTTCGAACGGGACAACCGAAAGCGAGAAAAATCCCCTCCACAAATCTAAACTGACGTCCTCTGTGGGCCCGGTGAAAATCCGTTACAGGAAGAGCCGGAGAGGTTCCTCGCTCCCTCCTGACACAACAACACTGCATAACCAGTTTGTGTGAATCGTGAGTCATGGCCTACTTCCACTGCTTTTACCCTTTTTTCTTTTATTTCCTCCACAGATGGTTTGATACACAGAGGCTGTCGGGGAAGTATCATCGTTTTCTCAGGGGGGTTTCGGTGCATCGGGTATAGTTTGGAAGTTAAACATTGCTCCAGCATTAGCAGCGAATATTGCTGAGTACAAAGCCTTCACTTAGCCGCGAGGAAGAACAAATGCTTTAAACAAACAAGGTGGTACCACAAAGTGCTGAATGTGATGCATCACAGCAGGAGGAACACAGTCAGAACTTGTCAGGGAGCCCGAAATCTACTCATTAAAATAAATTCAAAACCTCTGAAAACTCTTGGCAGGAATTAAGAACATATACAAATAAATACGCTCCCCACATGCTCTGGTAGCACAATTTTCTTAAGAAATTTACTCAGACTTGTTTTTTTTTTCCTAAGACAGAAAGTAATTCAAAAACTTTGGCCGTGTAATTAAAAAGTAAGTGGTGTAATGAATCACAGCGCTGTGATGCTAATATGAAGCATATGGATACATCTCCACTCATGAGTGAGAATAATTATCTAGCACCAACCGGTCAGAGGAAAGCAGTCAAATGTGACAATATGTTGCATTGTTACATTAACTGATCAATTAGTGCAGAAAATACCAAGCCGGACTCTAATTGGATGAGATCTGCGGGAGCAAATATCAGAGTTATGGTGAATTATTGGAAGAAAATCCATGACAACGAATCAACAACATGGTCCTAACCAGGCTGGAAAGCCTCCAAATGTGTCGCTGTTCATCACAAAGTTCAAAGTTTATTTTAAGTAAAACTTTAGGAATTAAAGGTTTACCATTCCTTAAAGCAGAGGTATTCAGTTCCAGCCCTGGAGGGCCGGTATCCAGCATGTTTTAGTTTGAACTCTGTTTCAACACACCTGGTTTCAATTAACAGGCTTCTGCAGAGCCTGATGAGCTGCTGCACAGGTGATTCAACCACTGAATCAAGTGTGTTGGAGCAGAGAAACCACTAAAACATGCTGGATACCGACCCTCTAGGCCCAGAATTGAATACCCATGCCTTAAAGAAAGGCAGAGCACCACCATAATCAGAGATGATTCTATTGGTGCACTGGTCTATTTGGGCATGGTCTTTCTAAATCACTGCAGGTGTATACTACTCCTAACGATGAGTGTAACTTTTAAAGGATTTTATGTTGATTTAAATCTGTTTAATCCCATACGGAGTCTTTCAAGCTGAAAGAAGTAGGAATATTTTACCTGGTATCCATATTATTCATTTTAGAAGCTTTAGAGACTATTTGGATTTCTAAGATAAATCTATGATTATAAATAAGAGAATAAAGAAAAAACCATGTCAATTTCATTGAGCAACACTTTGGGGCAGTAGTAGTCAAGAGTCATTGGTATCATATACGTGTGTGGGTGGTGTGGGTGAGATCTTGCAACCTGACAGTTTTGCATTTATTATGTGTTAGCTAATAATGATTGGCTGTAGAGGCTACGCTGATTTGGATTGACTTTAAAAGCTGGTAGATGCACATCCAATGATCAGTTAGTTAGAGGTTCATCAAATCCATTCAAACACACACACACACATATACACAATACACAGTTATTCATAAATACACGTAGCAACTAGCATTATAAATGATTTACTATTCATTGAGTTAACTTTGTCATAAGGAGTGCATCCAACTTTTCCTGTTGTAGAGTTTAACAGTTAAAGGTTTGGTTCACTGAAAAAACATTTTTAAAATTATTATTTCTGATTATAATCGGTCTCTATGAGTGTTTCATGCAGGCTGAACATGAAAATAGTCTCCTCCACCTATCTCCTGCATTAGCTTCTGATAGAAAATAGACGGTGAAACTCTAGGATTAGAAAATCCTGACAGATCTACGTCACACTGTCACTGAACATTCATGGACTCACCCATCTTGACTCATGACGGGGAAGGCTGTTGTTGGTTTAGCGTCCAGGAAACAGCAGAGAACGTCTCGACGAGCAGAAGCTACCCATTAGAATTAGCAACTCCACCACACAGCAGAACTCCTCCAGGCTTGTGTTATTTGTGGAGATAAAACATCAGCTTTGCAGGTCAGTGGTAGAGTCGCGTTGCTGTTAGCCAATCAGAGGAGAGATGTCCACATATCAAGAAATAAGACTACAAATCCTGCAAATCCTCCCTCACCACGAGTGAGATTCTGCGAGGAGCCCCAGACCAAGATTGACTGATGGTCATTTTGTGCTCCTTCCACAGTTGTCACCTTCTCTCCCTGAGTCTTGCTAATGGTTTTGTAGCTCATTCCAGCCTTGTGCAGGTCTACAATCTTGTCTCTGACATCCTTGGACAGCTCTTTTGTCTTTCCCATGATGGAGAGTTTGGAGTCTGCTTGATTGATTGATTCTGTGGACAGGTGTCTTTTATACAGGTGACTAGTTAAGATAGGTGTCTTTCATGAGGGTGACTAATTGAGTAGGAGTGTCTAACCGCTCTGTGGGAGCCAGAACTCTTAATGGTTGGTATGGGTTCAAATACGTATTTCACTCAATGAAATGCAAATCAGTTTCTGTCTTTTCTTTAAAGTCATTTTTTAAATT
>SSNS01002226.1:0-11572 GCA_006937985.1 Aphyosemion australe | reverse complement strand
AAGAAGAAGAAAAAAGAGAAGCATTTTAAAGAGGAGGAGGCAGAAAGAGAAATAGGAATTCCTCCCAGCCAGCTGGACTGTGGCGCGGCACCGGAGCTGAACGGAACCACGGACGAGACGAACGGTGGCGAGGAAAAGAAGAAGAAGAAAAGGGAGAAGCATGTTAAAGAAGAGGAGGAGGAGATGGAGATCCCTCATGTGGAGAACTTCAGTAGAGATGAGACGAGCAAGAAAAGGAAGCATGACGGCGAAGAGCAAACACCAGTGAAACACAAGAAGAGAAAGAAACATTGAGCAGTTCACCTAAAAACAGAGCAACGTGGACTCAATCGTGTGAGCTGAGCCCAGTACCAGACTGGGCCTGTGGCCGGTTCTGGAGGGAAATCCTGATGTGCCTTAATGGTCATGTTTGTGACTCAGCGTGGTGCGATTCCAGCCAGCTGCCTGATGGTGGCGCCAAACCACCTCAGATAAAAACTCCATCATCACACATATTCTCTTCAGGAGATAAAACTCTCCTCTGCTGCTGCATACTTGATGCTTTTCCTAATTTACTGAGAGATAAAAGCCGGACGGCGCAGAAAAATCAGCTCAAATACGTGTTATTAAACTTTTGATGAACCTTTAGTGACGACTCACTTCCTGTTTTATCTAAAAACCACAGAAAATGTGAAATAAATATTCAATTCCTAAACCACGGGTGTGTGTTTTTGTCTAGCGAGTGCTTTTATAATCAAACATGGGTGTGTGTGTGTGTGAGGTGTTCTATTAGAGGTGGGGGCTGAAACTTTCACCAGAGTTTGTTTTGTGTGGAAAAATGTCACCCTTGAAAACGGTTTGGTGCTAATCTGTGAGTGTTAAGTGATGAGGTGCCGAGAGACGGCTCTAAGGCTCTGTGTGTTTTCTTTACCCTATCACACACACACGACTCCTGCAGCCTTTCAGTGGGAAGTCTAATTAGCTGTTAGGTGCTAAGAGTTGGAGATTATCTGAAGCTGCCTTAAAAAGGAAAGATAAGAAGCTTCAGTTAACTCTGCTTATCTTCAGATATCACCGTTAGGAGCTTCATGCTGCTGGGGTGTGATTTTTGTTGAGATATTTGAATTAGTTTGAACAGAAATCAAATGATAAAACATGAAGAGACACCCAATTTAACACAAAAGGAGTCCTCTAGAGAAAATGTTTTAGTGGTTTCTCTGCTCCAACACACTTGATTCAGTGGTTGAATCACCTGTGCAGCAGCTCATCAGGCTCTGCAGAAGCCTGTTAATCGCCTGCTGATTGAAATCAGGCGTGTTGGAACAGGGAAACAACTAAAACATGCTGGATACCGGCTCTCCAGGACCGGAATTGAGTACCCCTGCAGTGTTTTATAGGAATAAAATATTCTAAAGCTCTTGATTCATGTAAAATTAGGAAAAGGCATCAGCAGCAGTGATCTGCTGCACTGAGGAAAGGTGGTTAGACTAGATCAGGGGTTCCCAAAATGTTTTCTTTGAGGACCCCCTTTCTCGTGTCCAAGACAAGCCAGGACCCAAACCCAACTCCTATGTGATCATTTACAAACTTTCTACAGACATACTGAGTTATAACTTTTATATGGAGTTCTGATTATACTGTAGGGTGTGTTATTGGGATTTTATAAATGAAATTTTTACAAATAAAATCTTGCTAACCTCAGCAAAGACAACATTTTGGGGACCCCCTGCAATCTTGTGGGGACCCCCTTGGGGGTCCCGACCCCCAATTTGGGAACCCCTGGACTAGATCTAGACTCCATCAATCTACAGTCAGCTGGATTATTAACAAGAAAAATAAAAACATTGTCATTTGTCAATCACAGCAGAGAAAGACCAGTGACACTTTTAGAAGAATAGTCAAACACAGGGCCGGTGCTAGCCATTTGAGTGCCTTAAGCCCAAATGCTCTGTGGTGCCCCACCCTCAAATAAAAACATACTGACAAAGATGGAGAAGTATAAATTAGGCTTTAAAGGGACACTTTGCAACTTTTTAATATTTTTAAATCATTTTCTTGAGCCAGTATGTGCTAAAATTACCCTTTACAGGGTTAATGAAAGGCCACCCAGTCCCTGTCGCCCCCTGTGGCCAGAATATTCCACTTGCAACTTCACAGTTGCCGGTCCGGTCTGTTGGGACTTGGAAAAATTCAGCTTGACATACTTGGATCTGCAGTCTGGTTCCAGCATGTTTCCTGCATGTTTTAGATCATGAACACAGCTGATTTGTTTGATTTATAATAGAATAGACTTTATTGATCCTACAGTGGAGAAATTCACTTGTCACAGCAGCACCATCACTCAGAGGGTAGCCTAATTAGTAGAAAGATAAAAACAAGGGTACATGTATACACACATAGGCAGTAATCTAGTATTGTAATCTTAGATCACTAAAAAAAACCACAAATAAAAGATGAAAACAAGCTTGGGTACCAACATTATGCAGCATACTGTAAGAGACACAGACAACAATGTGAATCCAGTATTGCACAAGTATAGAACACATGAATATTGGTGAAGAGAAAGGGTGAGAGCACTGTACCCTGCGGAGCTCCAGTACTGCACACAACCACCTCAGATGTACAGTTGTGCAGTTTAGTGATGAACTGCTCCTGTAGACACTAATGAAGGCTGAGGAGACATTTCAGCAGTTAGATTAAGGTGTTAAAAAGACAAACGCACAGCGAGGAGATAAGTTTTACTTTCTGTTTCGCCAACGAACACTAAGGGGTGCTATAAACAAGCCAAAACTGACCAGTGTCCCTTTAAGCTCTGGTTACGGTACCATAGTGTGTTTTTACGATAAAGCCCAGCAGCACGTTTGGTAAAAATCTATCAATCAAGCAGGAATCTGATGCTGATTTCTATTGTTCCGTGTAAATTACGGTACAATGCCGTATTTATGGCTGTGTGGAGGTTTATCAGATAGTGTCATCATGATCTATGAGGACATTTATGAGACTTGAGTTGTTTTAAGATGTTCTCTTTAGTTTTGATTCCACTGAAGCTACTTCTCATGGAAAACAGTTCATCCGTGTTCCCCTGGATGTTGAAAATGACCTTCATATTGAATCCAGAAAACTGTAAAAAGGTGTTGTTCAAACATTAAATATACAAAATCTCCTTAGATAAAGGTTGTTTTTCTAGGATTTAAGAGACAGTTCACTATAATTTGTCCATCGGTGACGTCCTCCACGTGTCATTACTCTCACTTGGCCAATCGTAACCCCCGATTGCACCTCTCCTGCACCTGTACCTCCTCCCTCGCTCGTCTCCCATTCATCTTGTCGTCCCTCCTATCACTCCCTCGCTGCCCTGCTTTCCCTCTCCTCTCCTTCGCCTCCTCCTAAGCTTGTCTGCCTGATTTATAGGAGGCGGTGTGCAGTTCACACACATTCCACTTCTGACACCAAACGCGCCACCCCCACCCTCCCACAACTGGACCCTCATATCTACGCACGGCCATTCATCTTCATGATCCTCTGATGGAGTGGAGAGGGAAGGTCAGAGAAATAAGAGGATGAAGGAGGAGTGTTTGGTTGAGTCTCTGTCTAGGAGTGGAGTGTGTGTGTGTGTGTGTGGGGGGGTGTCTCTATCGGCTGTGTCAGAGTTTCCAGGCCCTGCAACATGAAAGTGTCCGTGGAGTCAAACCTGACGCAATCCTCCAAGTTCAGAACTCACACGTCCAGCAGCCCATGGCGCACATTAACCGCCCCACTAACTCATTCACTCATGCAGACCCATTCACAAGCCACAATCCACAAATCCCCTCCTTCCTTGCACACCCCCGACGGCAAGCCTAATTAGTTATGTGCTCGTCACTCTGCTCGGTCCCAGAGCCCCAAATGGCAGCAGGTCATAAAACCTTAAGTGTTCCACCAGTCAGAGACGCACAACCGTGGTTAAATCTCCTCACAACACCGCGCATGGATCAAAGTCCATCCCTCACAGCCCAGCTGACATCTATGAAATTTCTCAAAGGCCTTTCTGCACTTCTGCTTTGAGTTTGTGTTTTTCACGCTCGCTCAGGTGGACGGACTCAAGGATCAAGGATCAGAATTGTTCCCAAGGAACCAGCGTGTCACACAGCACACACACACTTTAACCTCCAATGTAAACGCTGAATTTGGTTGCTGAGGTGGATTCCCATCACTGGTCTCCTAAGTTCCCGACACCGAGTCCTCTGTAACCACGACGACGACAGACTTCTTTACTGACATACTTTACTCAGAGGGGTTTGTGTTTGATGTGTTTTCTTCTCGTTCTAATTAGCCGTTAATACCTCTCTGACCCGTTAGTCAGTGTTTTTAAATGAGATAAGAGCAGATTGTGTTACAGTCAATAAATAATCACCTAAAGGTTTGATCCTCTGAGCTCTTTATGGGTGTGTGCATGGCCTTCTGCAGGTCAGATGATGTTAGCAGACAACCAGCCGTCTAGCGTGTGTGTAGGGTGTTATGGAACATGTTACCAATGCTCAAAGAGGTCAAAACGAGTCTCTATTAAAATACAACAACATAATTAAATGACGTTTTTAAGTGAAAACAACAGAAGCTGGGTTTTCAGCTTCTATCAGATGAGCAGCTAATGTTTAATTTAAGTAAATACTTGTAGCTGTATTTTTCCTTCATTGCAAATCCTAAATATTTCAATGAATGCATATTTTAAAGGGACAGTTCAGGTTTTAAAAGGGTCTTGCCAGGAGTAGACAACAAATCAAGCTTTTTGCACACAATAATGGTGTTTTTAAAGCATCACGTGACCAATTACAGCTAAATGTTACAGAGAAAGCATAAGGAAACATAAAGATGCAACAGGAAGGTGGGAAGGCTGATGGTAGAAACATGTTCTGCAAAACCAGCAGAAAAGTCTGAAAATCCACATCAAAACATCTGCTTGGAAGGTTTGATCATTAATGGTTTATCAACATCTTGAATTTTCTGATTATTTAATTGTTTTTTTATATATATATTAATCAAATATTCTAAGTTATGTGTCATAGGCTTTCCTGGAAAGGGTCAGTTTGTTACATTGGTTCTGCCCTGAGTCGCTTTTGTTTGCATCCCAGTGAGATTTTCTTCCCCAGTCGTTTAAATTGGGACTGCTGTCTATGGCAGGTAAGACACTGACAACTCACTAGAGCTCCACTCAACCTCAGAGAGCACAAACTTTCTTTTCAGTTATGATTTTATAGTTTGTCAGCATGTTTCTCCTGTTGTAGCCCTCTGTTTGTAATTATTTATAAAATAATTAATCAGATTATTTCACGAGCACAACATGTTACCATTGCTCACATTTATTAAAGATGTGTATTTATTTCTGTGTGTGTGTGCGTGCATGCGTGTGTGCGTGCATGCGTGTGTGCGTGCGTTTGTGTGTGCGTGCGTGTGTGTGTGCATGCGTGTGTGCGTGTGTTTGTGTGTGCGTGCGTGTGTGTGTGCGTGCGTGTGTGTGCACCATGACCAGCCCAATGAGAATAACAGGGGTGTGTATAATCATGGGAGGCTCATAGGCGTCTAGACTCTAACTCCTACGCCCAAAACAACGAGGAAACATAGCAGAGAAAGGACAAAAGGTAAAAATGAAGTTGTTTTAATCTTCATTATTTTATCACCGCAGCATCAGAGACAAGGCTCATATTGAACGAGCGAGACCAGAGGAGCATACCTAACTGCTACAAGAGCTGATTTACTGTTCAGCAAAAAAAAGTCTAATGTAAAAAATGTTTATTTATCATTCCTGGTGCCTTTTGCGTATAAATCAGGAGAAAAGCAGAGAGGTGGAGAGCAGCAAGAGGGTAAGAAGAAGAACACACACAGTATGTCATCAAAGCTGCAGCTACAACCTCCCAAAACCACAGAAAAATAAATACACCAAGAGGGAAGAGAAAAAAAGACTTCTGGAAGTGGAAAAAGTGATCTCACATTTAGTCACATAGCTTCACAGGACAATACCCAAGACACAACTTAAATATTTTATTATTATATTTTTATGATGGCTTTATGCAGAGCAGGGCTGAGGGTACTAAGAGAGAGATGAAGGGAAGTCTGGGTGGTCGCTGACATTAGAGCGGATCAGGAAAAGCACTCAGAAAGTTGAACGTGAAGGAACTCCCCTTTATTACTCTATGGAAGTTTATTTACTATTTTCCTTTAGGAAAATACAATTGGAAACATGAACACAAAGAATTTTGTTTATTTTATCTTTTCCGCTTTATTTTCTCAAACACCTGATTCTGTTCTTGAGCCGTTAGGGTTAGGTCTAGGGTTAGGTCTAGGGTTAGGTCTAGGGTTAGGGTTAGGTCTAGGGTTAGGGATAGGTCTAGGTCTAGGGTTAGGGTTAGGTCTAGGGTTAGGGTTAGGGATAGGGATAGGTCTAGGGTTAGGTCTAGGGTTAGGGTTAGGTCTAGGGTTAGGTCTAGGGATAGGTCTAGGGTTAGGGTTAGGTCTAGGGTTAGGTCTAGGGATAGGGATAGGTCTAGGGTTAGGTCTAGGGTTAGGTTTAGGTCTAGGGTTAGGGTTAGGTCTAGGGTTAGGTCTAGGGTTAGGGATTGGTCTAGGGTTAGGTCTAGGGTTAGGGTTAGGTCTAGGGTTAGGGATAGGTCTAGGGTTAGGGTTTGGTCTAGGGTTAGGGTTAGGGATAGATCTAGGGATAGGTCTAGGTTTAGAGATAGCTCTAGGGATAGGTCTAGGGTTAGGTTTAGGTCTAGGGTTAGGGTTGGTGTTGGTGTTAGCGTTAAGGTTAGGAGCATGTTTCCTCTCTCTCGCTCTCCCTGTAACTCATCACCATTCTTCCTTTTGTTCCAACCAACCTGGCTGAGTTTTGTTAAACTTTTCAGATTCCCTCCTCCCTTCTGTGTACCTGCCTCCAGCCTTTGGTCAACACATCATCACACAGATACGCAAAACTACCTTTCAGGTACCTCAGCTCTTGTCCTGGTCAACACTTTCCCATCATCACACACAAAAGAATAATACCTCCCTTGTTGTTTCCGACTGGTAAACAGGTTCAGGGAAGAAGCTGTAAGAAATAAGAAATCCCACTGGGAAGGTAAACGTTCTGTTGTTTGTTTGGGAACCAGTGAGGTTCCTCTTTCATGCTCCTGTGTCTCACAGCTTGTTAGCTCTTAAGCCCCTCAGGAGAAACAGCCTAACCTTTAAAAAAAGAACAAAAAATGGCAATAGCGTGCTTTTCTCTGTCATTATTATTATTATTCTAAAAATGAGCCATTTGTCTATTATATCCTAAAAACCATTGTGTGTGCGTGTGTGTGTGTGTGTGTGTGTGTGTGTGTGTGTGTGTGTGTGTGTGTGATGCGGTATTGGAGTTTGCCTGACTCATGAGCCCTATCTTTCACATGGCCCTCCAGCTGTGTAAACACCTCATAGCTGGCGGAAGGGGTTGCACCAATCATAGGGGGCGACGCAGCAGAGTCTGCAACAAGTGAGCTATCGGCTTCAGGATGGGGGGGGGGGCATAAAGGAGTGACACAATGAAGGAGAGCCTGATAGGTCAGGAGTTAAACATATCTTCTTAACTCCCTCTGACTCCCTCCATCCTGAAGGTTCAGATTCAAATTGCCTTCAGTGACACGAGAAGTTGTTTGCATATTTAGATTGTACTCGGGTTCTTATTTCACCCCAAAAGAAGAAGCTGAGTTAACTTTTATGATTTGTGCAAAATATAGAAACAGTGACATGGATGGATGTGCTCAAAACAAGCAATAAAAACGAGTTTTGGAAAGAAAGAGTTGAGTTACAAAGAGGAAAGAGAGAGAAGCAGAACCAAAGATGAGTCTGATTTACTGTAGAGGTGGTCAGCTCAGCTCCGACAGCAGAGGCAGAGGAGGAGGAGTGCAGAGAGGAAGATTTACACAGTGAGAACAGCTCTGCAGAAATGAGTTCTGTTTAAAAAATAAAAAAGCTTAAAATGTCATTTTTTTTCTCTTTCAGTCAAATGATTTTAATAAAATACATTTATCAGGTCCAAGAATGTGCTGTTTCCACATTTCATTGCTATTTATTGATTTAATAATGTAATTTTCTATGACATTTTATGTTTTTATGCACAATGTGACATTTAATAACCAACATGTTGAGCTGCATTAGCACCTTTACAGCAGATTCAACCAGATGCAATCTTTCAGAATCTTATTTTGGCAGACAAAAGTTTACTCGAAAATCCTCAAAGAAGTAATTCAGTCTCGCATTTGCTGTTTAATGCGTCACTGTTTACCTGCATGAACACTTCAGTCACTTGAGAAACCATCATTTGTTTTAATCTGAGGTAGCAGTAATGAGAGTCCAGAGGAGGAAATGAGTGGTGTGTGTGCGTGCGCGTGCATGTGTGTGTTTGTGTGTGAAACTCGTGTTTGTGAGCCTTTTTGGGGGGTTCTACTTTTTTTATTTAAGACCAATATTTACTAAGCAGTCCCAGGGTGAGATTACCTCATATTCTACCGCCCAGCTGTGCTTTCTCAGCATCTCCATGACAACCAGAGGAATGTACCGTCACCTCTTTCTGCCTGCCAGGAAAAACGAAAGCAAGACGAAGATAAAACTGGAGGAGGATGGAGAAGACACTCTGATGGTGGAGTATTTAAAGGAGACACTCATCCCTCATAACTCCCATCAGACTTCAGGAGATGTTTGTAAATATGCTGGGCAGCCCAGTGGGTGTGATCTGGATCAGGGCTGTTTATGACAACATCGTTTAAAACTGTTTTAAGACTTAAAATAACTTTTGACGCCTGTCGAAAATAAGTGCTTTCTTGACATCAAAATGTGTCTTTAAAATTCATGGACATCATATGTGAAATTTATGGCACATATCAAACGAGATTAGAAAATCACTTTTATCTGCTTATAGACTCCCATTTATTTTTTGGTTTTGGCCATAAGGGACCCAGTAGGGGTCCAGAAATAGATGGGCCGGACTTAGGCTCCATATTTCCTGATATTCGGACATCTCTCCTCTGATTGGCTAACAGCAACATGACTCTACCACTAATGCTGCGTTCACACCGGGCTTGACGTTTGCGTCGCCAGCGTCAAGTTTCAATGTTAAGTCTATGGTAAGGCGCGTCAGAGCTGCTTCAACGTCCCTGCGTCGCTTTGTGAGCGTTGGGCACGTCAAAGCTTGATACTTTTCACGCTTTTCAAGCTTTGACGCAAGGAAGCTTGCAACGCAAACGTCAAAGCAAGTTCAGCTGGCTGAACTTTCTGCGTCGCTTTACAAGCGTCAACCAATCAGAGCGCGAGTTGGTACGCCACAGCAGAGCGAGGGAAGAAGGCGAATTCATTCAGCTATGGAGGACAAACTGATCGTAGCTGTTTGTAACCAGCGTGAACTGTATGACCCGACCTGCTACGCCTACCGAGATCGGAATAAAAAGGACCTTGCTTGGAGGAAGGTTGCTGGAGAACGTGGCGTGTCGGGTGAGTGTTTTTTCAACGTTAACAATCCGCAAGCTGCGTCAACGTCAAAAATATATAGGCGTCAAAACGCCACGAAGTATGCGTTGTTTGACGCATACGTCAAGCCCGGTGTGAACGCAGCATAACTCGTTTTTCTTTGCAACGTTGATGTTTTATCTCCACTAATAACACAAGCCTGGAGGAGTTCTGCTGTGCGGTGGAGCTGCTAATGCTAATGGTTAGCTTCTACTAGCTAAGACGTTCTCTGCTGTTTTCTGAATGCTAAACCAACAACAGCCTTCACTGTCGTGAGTCAAGATGGGTGAGTCCATGAATGTTAAGTGACAGTGTGACGTAGATCTGTCAGGATTTTCAATTCCTAGATTTTCACCGTCTATTTTCTATCAGAAGCTAATGTTGTCATATGCTGGTCCCCAACCCCACTTGTCCTGTCTGTTGTCGCCCCTCGTTAGCATTTAATTAGTCACACCTGCCCCTTGTTACCCTGATCACCTGTGTCACCTGTGTCCTCATGTATTAAGCTCTGTTTGTCTATTGTGTATTGTTGGTTTGTCCGTTACTACTCCCAGTTTGTCTGTCACTGTCCTGTTCTGCCCTCGTTGTTGTCATCTCCTGTTGTTCCTGCACTTCTGACCACATTAAAGGATTCAACTGTCATGCTGTCTCCCTGAGTTCACTCACCTGCCTATGCATCCACAACACTCACATCATGACAAATGCAGGAGATAAGTGTAGGAGACTGTTTTCATGTTCAGCCTGCATGTTAAACTCAGAGTGACATATTATAATCAGAACTAATCATTAACAATGATTTCTCAGGGAACTTGGTCTTTAAGATCATTTTAAATAATTTTGCTGCTCTTTGAGTAATTGAAATTGTGTAAAATGTTAATTAAACTCATCACAACAGTGGTGTTAATTGTTGATTCTCTTTGTTGGTATGACAGGAAACAACATTTCCTCTGCAGACAGAAACACCTGCAACAGTTACACCACTGATATTTGGCTTTTAATCACTGTTTTTATTCAGCAAATAAAAGTAGAATACACAAAAAGCTGAACCTTTATTTGCTAATAATGTCTCGTGAAAATAATCCATAATCTATATATTAATTTCATTCATTTCCTGAACCACTTTTCCTCAGTAGTGTCTCAAGGAGCTGCATGGTATCAGACCAGAATCCCACATTCAAATGCTGATAAGAATGATTTTATTACATTTATGTTAAAGTCTTGACAAAATAATCCATTTGAAATCTTGACAGGTTTGTAAATTCAATAGAACACATAGAAACAGCTAAAGCTGACACAGACAGTTGGTTCTGACATTAAGTTCATTTTTTATCACTGATTTTTAAAAAGCATATTCTCATCTGCGTTTGTGTAATTAAATACTGTTTATTTATGGATGGTGGATATAAAACTTCCAACATGCATGAGGAGGGGCTTTTATTTCAGCTATTACTGTAGATGTTGCTTAATTTTTAAAACCTAAAAATAGAAGTTTAGAATATTTGTTCATGACCAGAATAGAGTTAAAATATTTGCTAATGAGAACCAAAATGATCAGGATGAATTATCCTAATTAATAACAGACTTTTATAAACAATAACAATATCCCCTGCCCAAAATGACCTGTACACCATTATTAGTTGTAATGTAATCACCAGCAGCTTTCTCAGCAGTCTCTGCAGTGTGGACATTGTCCACATCACCATGGTACTGGGCAGATATTTGCTTTGATTTGCAACAGAAAAGCTTAGAGAATGTTCTGTTTAGTCTTCTCTTGGCCACTTTAAGTGTTAAAAGTGTCATTATTTAGCCTCTGAGGCCGAGTGGGAGAACGCAAACAAGACTGTGACCTTCTGTCAAGAGCCTCGGCTCCTCCGGAGCTCATTAGGCCCTCAGAGGGGACCGCGCATCAATAGAACCGAGGCTCCGGCTCGTTCCCGGTCCATTTCAGACTCTCTCAAGCCCAACACCGGACCAATGATGGAGCCACAGGTTTGATTTGAAGCTTGAAAGGTGTCGCGCTGCGCGGTGGTGTTGGTGACTTATTACAACAGCAAGAGAGCCGCTTGGACTTGAGCCAAAGAGGATCTCTCCCTGTGGCGGC
>SSNS01002216.1:0-11659 GCA_006937985.1 Aphyosemion australe | reverse complement strand
CAAAATGCAGTTCAATGTCATTAAAATTGTGAGGCAAGCACAATGATGTAACTCATTTCCATATTTTTACTGAACCAGGGGAACTGAGGGAAACAATGGAATCAAGCTAAACACATAACTATTATCAGCAAACCAGAAAGCAAAACACAAATACTGTGACTACAGAATACTAACAAACTGGAACTAAACCCGTTACAAAGGTACCAGAACACACAACTGGGACACACCGACCACAGATCAACATTAACAGGCAGCGGCTGTCGTTGAAAACAGTGTTTATAAAATCGGCTGCTGATATTCAGAAATCTGTTAGCAGAAATGATGAGGAAAAGCCTGTCTTCCTGTTACTTCAGGGGACACCACAGAAAATCTCCATTTAGCCTTATATTCTTCATCCTCTAACCTCACACCAACTCACTAAATGTAATTTATTTTACAATAAGTAAGTGTAAACTGCACCTAAACAAGAAAGTGAGTTATTGTCTCCCTACACTGTGATTTTCTACAAAACCCAGAAACGTATTTTAACCACTTTAATCTTCTGATATCTGTAGACCTAGTCTGACTGAGTTATTATCTTCACTTCATGGTAATCCTTCATAAATCAAACAGAAACTCAAGGAGAGCACAACCTAACTAAACCAAACATATCCATTAAAACATTGTGGGAAGGGCACGTTTAGTAAAATTAGTGACTATTCCTACAGTTTCAGTTAACAAGGAGGTTAAATGCTGGTAAACTCCAGCCAAGTGCATTCTTCAAAATCAAACTGCTTTACTCTCATGGATTTTTTATTCAGCTTCCAGCAGTGATATGTCTTCTAGTGCACCGAGAACGAGCCGAGCCTCCACAGCCTGTCAGCACATGAATCAGGCCCCATTGAGCCTAGTTTGCCCAGTGGGCAGAGAGCAGGATGTTAAGAGAATTAAACTCACACTCTTGCTGCTCCCACAGAGGTGAGCCACTAAGAGGCTCACCTCCCTTCACAGAGTAGTTCCAGATAAAAAAAAAAAAAAACAGCAGAGCCCATACCTGTACAGGTAAGCAGCAGTAGTGTAGCCAGAAACTCATTTTTGGTTCGGCCTAATAAAAATTGGCACAATTGGACCAGCTGCTAAAGGATGGGACTCACCCTGAATGACTAACTGATGGGCACACAACCCGGATCCTTAAGGACCCCTCAAAGGGAACAGTCCCATCCAACTATCAGCCAGGAACCTGTCTCTCCACAACATGGAATCTCATGTCAGGCATCATAGCGATTAAGATAAGTGGGCACATGGATCGATACATGCACAGCACAGAAGGGCATTGGCAGAGATACCAGAGGAGCCAAACACCAGCTGCTGATAGACTGAACAGTCGCCCAAGACTGCAAAGCCCAACACACCAACGGCCTGGATCGATTACAAGAAAGCCTATGACTCAATGCAGCACTCATGGATCATTGAATGCTTGGAGCTGTACAACATCAACATAAGTCTGAGAGCCTTCATTGCAAACTCAATGGGGCTGTGGAAAACCAACCTTGAGGCCAATTGCAATCCAACTGCACAAGTCTCCATCAAATGTGGCATATACCAAGGAGATGCCCTGTCCCCACTGCTGTTCTGCATAGGTCAGACCCCCTCAGCCAAATAATCAACAAGACTGGCTATGAATACCAACTCAAGCATGGAACCACAATCAGCCACCTCCTCTACATGGATGACATAAAGCCAAGAGCGAGCAAGACATCGACTCACTGATCCACATCACCAGGATCGACAAAACACTGATATCGGAATGTCATTTGGACTTGAGAAGTGTGGTCGGATGGTGACAAAGAAAGGGAAGGTTGTCCACACAGAAGGTCTCACTCCCAGAAGGAACAATAGCAGACATTGAGGACAGCTGCAAGTACCTTGGTATCCCACAAGCAAATGGCAACCTCGATGAAGCCGCAAGGAAAGGAGCCACAGCCAAATACCTACATCGAGTAAGACAAGTCCTAAGAAGTCAACTCAGTGACAAGAACAAGATCCGGCAATAAACAGCTACGCCTTGGAAGTAATCAGATTTCCTGCAGGAATAATAAGCTGGCCAAATGAAGAAATACAGACCACAGATGTTAAGACAGGGAAGCTCCTAACCATGCATGGAGGGTTCCATCCCAAGTCCAGCACCCTGAGACTGTACACTAGCTGTAATGAAGGAGGCCGAGGACTAGTGAGTGTGAGAGCCACTGTCCAGGATGAAACATCCAAGATTCATAAGTACATCAAGGACAAGGCCCCAACAGATGATGCGCTACCATCATGGGAGGACAAACCCCTACATGGGATGTACCACCGACAGATAACTGATGTGGCTTGAACAGCATACATGGAACGCCACAACCAAGTGTCTGGCATAGTGTACAGGAACATCTGTGCAGAGTATGGACTGGAAGCCCCAAGGTCAAAGTGGGAAACACCCCCTAAGGTGGTAGAGAACGAGCGAGCCAAGATCCTGTGGGACTTTCAGATCCAGACCGACAAAATGGTGATGGTGAACAAACCGGTCATTGTGGTGGTGGACAAACAATAGAGGACAGCCGTTGTGGTTGACGTGGCAACACCAAGTGATGGCAACGTCAGGAAAAAGGAACAGGAGAAACTAGAGAAGTACCAGGGCCTCAAAGAAGAACTGGAGAAAGCCTGGAGAGTGAAGACAACGGTGGTGCCCGTGGTCATCGGGGCACTCGGGGCAGTGACGCCCAAACTGGAGGAGTGGCTAAAGCAGATCCCATAAACAACATCAGACATCTCAGTCCAGAAAAGAGCAGTTCTAGGAACAGCTAAGATACTGAAGAACCCTCAAGCTCCCAGGCCTCTGGTAGAGGACCCGAGCTTGGAAGGATGAGACCACCCGGAGAGATGGAATTTTCTTTTTTTTATATGCCCCCTCATATCTCTCGCAGCTCTTACAAGTATCTACACCCTCCCGCATGCTCATATCCTTAGCTTCCATCAACCTGCTCAATCCCCCTGCTTGTCTTGTCACCATGGGAAGTCGAGCATTTAGCAGATCTACCCCCTCCCTTTGGAATTCATTACCAGCTGAACTCAGGAATACCACTACCCTTCACCATTTCAAGGTTACACTCAAAACTCACCTGTTCAAGATTGCCTATTCCCAGTAACTGTATTTTATGTTTTATCTCGGTTTTATACTTATTAGTTATTAAATGCAATTATTTTTCTTTGTTGCTTGTTTTGAATGTTTTATTTCCCCCTACTGTACTGACCTTGAGTTTCTAGTAAAATGCTTCAAATAAAATATATTATTATTATTACTAACCTGTCTTTTCATGCAGATGCTTGCTGTCAAAAATCATCACCCTACCAAGGGATTGTCATCAGGTTATCAGGAGAACATACAGCATTGGCTCCATCAGTCTAGCCTGTTACTGAGTAAAAAGAAAACAGTTGCAATGATATTCACAAAAAAACCCATAAAACTGGAGTGGTCCAACGTGTTTATGGGGGAAGTAGAGCTAGACCTTGTGCAAGAGTTCAAGTACCTTGGGATCACCCTGGATCCGACTCTATCCTTTAAAAAACATATAAAACACACAGCAAACACAATCAAATTCAATATAAATAACTTTAAACAAATTAGATCTTCAATGACTATAAATTCAGCTAAAATGTTTTTGCACTCCATGATTTTCTCTCATATAGACGACTGCATCACAACCTAGTCATTCACTGGAGACACTCTTAAACCTAATAGAAATTTTATTCAAAAAGTCTATAAAATTTTCATTTCACCATTGTAATATTCTGGAAAGGTACAACATGCTCACTTTTAAAAATATTATTACGTTTAAAAATAGCTGTTTAATGTACAGAGTACTTAATGGACTAGCTCCACCTCCACTTTCCACATATGTCAAATTAAGACCGGACAAAGGCTTTGGTACCAGAGCCTCCAATACAGGAGACCTTCAGATCCCCTACAGAAAAACAACATTCAGACAAACGGTATTGTCAGTTAGAGGGAGTCAATATTGGAACAATATCCCAGTGAAAATCAGTGTCCCACCTATAGCACCTTCAAAAAGCACCTCAAACTACATCTTAAAAGTTCCCAGACATGTTTGGACTTTTAGTAATTTTCTTATTTGTTGTTTGTTTATTTTATTATCTGACTGTTCCTAAATTGTATATTGTTACTTGTTTTATTTAGTCATCCTGTTGAGGGACTACAGATGTAAATTAGCAACTATGCTATAATCTGGTAGCCTAGTGAACTAAACCAAATTCTTGCTTTGCAAAGTTTGGTCTAGGCACGCTTCATTGGAACCGTCGCAGCCTGATCGGCTGCTGTGGCTGTCCAATCACAGCTCGCTATACTTTTGGTTGGGCCAATCACAGCGCTCTATATTTTGGGCCAATCACAGAGCGGGAGTAGCCGATGACGTCAGCGCTGCGGCCGTGAATGCAAACAACATGGCAGCAACGCAGGTACCAGGTTCGTTTGAAACAGCTTTGTCATCAACATTGGATTATTTAGACTCCAACGTGCGTAAGTCTGTCTGATATACTTAGCAGCTTCTTATTTTTATCAAACAAAGTAGTGCAATGTCCCAGTACACCTGATATTCGCGTGTTTTTCATACAAAAATGACAAAAATCATTGTTGTTAGACGCCATTGCTGCCTCCCGCTTTTCCGTCGCTGTGATTACGTCACGTTGTTCGTTACTCTGATCGGTCCTAGCGCTATCCATTTGCGTGCTGACATTTTGAAAGACAACCGTAGATCCCGCCTCACGACTGAGCTGTCAATGGGTCGTTGCCAGACTATATATTCACATATATAGGATAGCTTGCCAGGCTAATAATCTGGCCCATTTACAGTTGATACAGAGTATTTGATTGTTTATTAATGTGCACTGTCCTGAATAATAAAATGAAAAATGAAATGAAAGGTAAAAATCTGTTCTATTGAGTTCTCTGAACACACTAACACCACTTACGATAATGTTTGTTTGAATGAGTTTAGTTCAGATCTTTGGTCACATCCTCTACTGAATGTTTTTAGTTTAGAAGCTTCTCTACTGTCAGCTTGTTTTTCTTTATATTTGCCGTTTGGGAATATGTAAGTATAATGCTGCAACACACTTATCAAACATCAGTGTCCAGACTGATCAGAGGACACACAGGCTGTGAGTACAGCTCGCTAACAGAGGTGAACATAGAGACTGGCTCAGTGGCAGGCTGCTCCGTCCTCTGCAGCATCCATTTATTGGGACTGCTCTGTCGATCAACACCATACAGTACATTTAAAAAAGGGCAGATTTTGGCCAAATGTGGGTAAAAGCGCTCACCATCCACCCCATGAGAGCAATTTACTGTTCAGTCCCCGCAGCTGTGCTCCTGGCTTAGCAAGGCCCTCCATCCATCACAACCAGCAGGGTTTGTGGGTGGGAGGATGGGGAGGGAAGCTGCTTCAGTCGTGACTCCTACTGAATGATCCAGATGTTTCTGCCTGTTAGGGTTCATTATCCTGTGATCTAAACAGACATCTGCCTAAAGACTCATTCATGATGACAACTAACATTTGTGCATAATCGACAAGATTGGTTTATTTTGTTCTTTAGTTCTGGCTTGGTGATTTTATTTTTCGAACTCTACTTTAGTGAACCAGCCGTTCACTAATAGGGCTATTGTAGGTCGCCATTTTGCTCAGTGTCGCCTACTGCCTCCGACAGAAAGTTGCTGAAGTTTAACAAGAAAGACACTAGAAGTCACTATGATGTCACATGCTATTTTGCACATTGATGACATCATCACATCACATTGGCGTTCAATTTCTCCTCAATATCCAATATGGAAATATATGTATGTATGTATGTATGTATGTATGTATGTATGTATGTATGTATGTATGTATGTATGTATGTATGAATGCAAGTATGTATGTATGTATGTATGTATGTATGTATGTATGTATGTATGTATGCATGTATGTATGTATGTATGCAAGTATGTATGTATGTATGTATGTATGTATGTATGTATGTATGCAAGTATGTATGTATGTATGTATGTATGTATGTATGTATGTATGTATGTATGTATGTATATGTATATACAGCACTGTGCAAAAGTTTTAGGCAGGTGTGGAAAAAAATGCTGTCAAAAGATGCTTTCAGAGTTCATCAGGTACTGCCCCAAGTGGAGGAGTTTAAGTATCTTGGGGTCTTGTTCACGAGTGCGGGAAAGGTGGAGCGTGAGATCGATAGACAGATTGGTGCTGCGTCTGCAGTGATGCGGGCGTTGAACTGGTCTGTCGTGGTGGTCGATCTACATTCCTACCCTCACCTATGGTCATGAGCTTTGGGTAGTGACTGAAAGAATGAGATCACGGATACAAACGGCTGAAATTAGTTTTCTCCGCAGGGTGGCTGGACTCTCCCTTAGAGATAGGGTGAGAAGCTTGGTCATCTGGGAGGGGCTCAGAGTAGACCCGCTGCTCCTCCACATCGAGAGGAGCCAGTTACGGTGGCATCTAGTTAGGATGCCTCCTGGACGCCTCCCTGGTGAGGTTTTCTGTGCACATTCAACCGAGAGGAGACCCAAAGGAAGACCCAGGACACGCTGGAGGGATTATGTCTCTCGGCTGGCCAGGGAACACCTTGGGAGGAGCTGGCCCAAGTGGCTGGGGAGAGGGAAGTCTGGGCCTCTCCTTACTGCTGCCCCTTTGACTTGACCCCAGATAAGCAGAAGAGAATGGATGGATGGATGGAGTTAATCATTTACTTTCATCAATCAACAAAACACAGTGAAAATCAATATCTGGGGTGACCACCCTCAGCCTCCAAAACAGCATCCGTTCTTCTAGCTACACTTGAACACAGCTGTTGAAGGAACTGGGCTGGTAGGTTGTTCCAAACATATTGGAGAACAAACCACAGATCTTCTGTGGATGTAGGCTTCCTGACACTCCTCTGTCTCTTCATGTGATCCCAGACACACTCCATGATGTTGAGATTGGGGCTCTGTGGGGGCCAGACCACCACTTCCAGGACTTCTTGTTCTTCTTTATGCTGAAGATAGTTCTGAATGACATTGGCTGGATGTTTGGGGTCACTCACTTTACATTTTGTGAATTGATAAAAATAAGCAATCATTTATATTTCTGAAAACATTTTTGTTTACAGCATTTTTTCCACACCTTGCTACCTTATTCAAGAATTTAGGAGTGGGAATTATTTATGTATTTTATGTTTTAATTTGGGTGTGTGTGTGGGGGGGGGGGGATGGGCAGACTTAACGAAGTATATACCCACTAAAGAAATGGCTTATTGTAGCTTGCATTTATCTTACTTGCTCTGGGTGAGATCAGCCAATAAAGGTTTATGATTAGTCTGTTGGTATAAAGTACTGATTCTGCATGCAAGTGTGCAGATCATTCCCTTTTCTACAATCTGGAAGAACGGTCCAGAGAGAAGTAGAGGTCTAGTGCTAATCTGCAGGGAAAATTGATGACAAAGTTCTAGAGAAAGTCGCTAAGGTTGGTCAGAAATGTTGCCAAACTTATTGCTAAGCATTTTTAGAGGGTCTGAAAAGAATTAGCATCAAAGTCACTAAGTTGACAACACTGCAACAACTTTGTGTCAACTTTAGGTTTACTTCACCAACAGTAATAATTCCTGTAACATTTGGTTTTATTGTGTGTGGGAATTCACTGTATAGTGGATAAATTGTGTTTTCCCCAACCCTTCAGTTTCATTCTTATTTATTATTTTGCCTAATTAAAGGAAGGGTGTTATCTTCTACTTTACCTTGTGTATGGTGTAACTAACTTCACAGTTAAACATTACTGTTCATCTAAAGCCCAGCTCACACAGCAGAATTCGTAAAGCATGTAAGACCACACACGCAGTGATGGAAAAATCACAGATATACCAGTTTTGGTCCTACACTGTGTGGTGTGCAGCAACAACTCGCTAAAAATGACACAAAAACTGTTTCACTCACAGACATTCCCCACTCAGATGGGAAATCTTGCAAGATAAAATGTGACTTTGAAATAAATAAACAGGGCAGAGGAGGAGTATGCAGCACGCTTCCATCACCTTGCTTTCTGATTGGCTAAATGTCATATTCAGCAGGCAGCACATTCATTTGGGAATATGGTGAAGGTTGGAGAAGGCATGTTGAAGACAATTAAAGTTGTGCTGCAAGGAGGACAAAGCTGCATTTAAAGAAGAACTGCATGCATATAAAATTGTGTCGTCTGCATATAAATGTATATGAGAACTGTCAACAGCATGAATGTTATATAGATTTTGAATAAGGTTGGGCCCAGTATTGACCCTTGAGTTAGAGGTAGAGGAGCAAATTGGTAACCCTCTGTTCTCACTGTTTGTGTACGGTCTAAGATATAACTTCTAAACCATGCCACGGATGCCTGAGAAAGTCCTATATGTTTGAGCCTGCTGAGTAAGATGTTATGGTCTACAGAGTCAAAGGCTTTAGCCAAGTCAACAAACACAACTACACAATATTCCTTATTGTCAAGGACCTAGTGAGCGATAGGGTGGTGGTGGGGTTGATGATCCCTCACCTGGGCTATAGTTACGGATGCCGGATTCGTGACCATAGTTCTGTGTTTACGGTTGAGATGGTGGCAGTCTTTTGTGCCTTGCAATGGGTGGAGGACCATGTACCAGCGCTCTGTTATCTGTTCTGACTTGGCAGCAACGTAGGAGCTGCTGTCGGGGACGTGCTCTAGATCTAGGCCCGACCTGCTACCTTCCGTAAGGGTGTTATTACACAAACTGGGTGCTCAGAGGTGTGAAGTTTGTTTTGTTTGGGTTGCTGCCCATGTAGGGAGGGTAACAAGGGGGTGGACACTGTGGCCAAGGGTGCCCTGGAGGGGAGTGAAGTGGAGTTGGGGGTGGCGTTTGGACCACTGGAGTATTGCACTGAAATTGGTAGGGTGGCTGTGGTGTTGTGGCAAGCCTTCTGGGATATGGAGGTGGCAAGTAGGGTCTATTATGGGCTACAGCGGTTGGTGGGTGGTCGTAGGTCAGACTTCGCTTGTGGAAAGAGGGACTCGGGGGTCTTGACCCGGTTGATGTTGGGCCATTGCAGTCAATGGGGCAGGTTGTTTTTAGTGGGGAAGCATCTGGACGATAAATGCGAATGTGGAGAAACAGAGAAGGTGGGTCACATCCTTTTGCACTGCCAGAGATATGCTGGTGAGAGGAGAACCTTATTTAAGTTTTTAGGGGCTACTGGTGTGTCTGTGTTTTGTTTGCGGACCTTGTCGGAGGTAGAGGTCTGGCGTAGGGTGAGGGCACTGCTGGGATTTTTACGAATGATAGGGGTGTACAAGAGACTGTGACAGGGAATGGTTATTGTGCTGGTGTTGCTGTGGCCTTTCAGGCGTCTAGCCTGCAGTTCCCAAAGAAAAACAGTCTTCTATTACAGTTTTTCTCGATTGCTAAGACACATTTCTTGAAAGCTGCTCTCCCTTTCTCTAACTTGTGAACAAAAAACCCAATTTTCAAGCTAAATCCCCAAAACCTCAGACTCTTCTTGCAAAACCAAACTTTCACCCCAAAACAGTTCTCAAAAGTGAACTATGTTGTCAAATCGTGCCCCGAGTCATTCATAATGACAGTCACT
This sequence comes from Aphyosemion australe, assembly GCA_006937985.1. Classification (NCBI taxonomy): domain Eukaryota; kingdom Metazoa; phylum Chordata; class Actinopteri; order Cyprinodontiformes; family Nothobranchiidae; genus Aphyosemion; species Aphyosemion australe. Next base: position 1,992 of record SSNS01002216.1, on the reverse strand, counting down.
ACTGAACAGTCACTAAACACTATGTAGAAAAATAGAAAACACAATGCTCAGGACATGAAGCTGGAGAAATAAATGTTTTTTGTTCACTGTAGGTGAAATGCATGTTGCAAAACAAAAATAATTGTGCATTTAGCACTTGTGCAAAAAGACAAAACAGAAATCTTGTGCATTTGACACTTGTGTACAGTAAGCCCATGTAAAAATAAAGTACAAAAATCTACAAATACTACTGTAAGTGCAAAGAGCAAAGATTCCAGTACGTACAGGTTGGCATATTATCCAGACACATTCAGTGTTGATTACATAGTGATAGACTGTAGTGGCCTAAATCACTTTTTCCGTATCACTTACAAAACTAGATCTATTTCTACAGAGGGGTTTTCAACTGGATGCAATGAATACATCTATAAGGATGAAGCACTGTGTATGGTCCCTCACATCATTAGCCACAAGTGTGATAAATTTTTAGGTGTTGTGTTCAAGTGGTGATTCCAGTGCTTTACTTGTGTTTGACGTTTGTCACCTGTGCTCACCATTATGCAGCACAGGTGCATCACAATGAAAATGTGTTGGCAAGTGGTGTCTAAACAGGTGAAACGTGCTTATGGTTTTGCCAAAAGAGTGATTGATTCAATCAGTGGGTTCAAGCAACTGAGCATTTGGTTCAGACAACAGGGTTTAGTGTTTTAGCAATCGAGAAAAACTGTAATCAGCTGATCATGTTTTTTAAGAGCTGCTGTGTGTGTGTGTGTGTGTGTGTGTGTGTGTGTGCTTGTGAGTCAATCATCTGCTGCGTTTGCTTTTTGATCAGGGCATTGTTTTATTTCTTTTCTGGTGAAATTACAGGTGAAACTAAAAAAATGAGAATCTTATGCAAATGTTCATTTCAGTAATTCTAAAGGTGAAACTGATCTATGAGCCAGATTTGTTCCATGCAAAGTCAGATATTTTAAGCCATTATTTGTTATAATTGTGACGATTATGGCTTACAGCTGATGAAATCCCCCAATTAGAATATTGCATGAAATAAATAAAACAAGGATTATAAATAGAGAAATGTCAGGCATCTAAAAAAGTATAATCATATATGTACTCAGTTCTTGGTTTGGGTCCTTTTGCTTTTACTGAAATAAATTAACTTTATCATCATATTGTAATTTTTCCAGTTTCACCTGTAGATTCATGGTTCTTTTAAGGGATCTGAATCTAGATGATCTGTTCTCATTAAAGACTCATCCAAAAGACTGACTCATTTTGAAACATATTTAATTTTAAGAAACCTGCACAGAGCAACTTAATTTACTCAGTAAATAATCCCTGTGAATAATTATTCTGAGAAAATTCTGATCAAAACTAATTAAAATCAAACAATTTCATCAATATTTGTTTATTGTTGTGATTTCTGAGTTTAAATGATTATGAAATAATTATTAATTCCATCTGATATGTGTGGAGGATATTTAAGTGATCAGCATTCATTAAAAAATGTCCAGGGTGGCACCATAACTCTCTGTGCGTGTGTGAGACTATGGAAATGACCTTCAGGGCATATGTGGCAACTTAGTTTTCTGACAAATGTTATATTCTGCTTTCCTTTTTTCAAGATTCACTTAGAATGAGCAGCTAGATATCAGCATTTTTTCTTGGTCCGTTGATGTTTTGTTGCATTAAGCAGCAAAAAAAGCCCAGTTTTGTGCTGGAGCAGAGAAACAACTAAAACATGATGGATATGGAATATCGTGGACCAGGGTTAGAGAGCTGGTGTAAAAGACAGGCTTCATTGTTTTTCCATCAAAGCTGGTGGGTTGGTCTCCGGGCTGATTTTTTGTCCCAGTGGACTTGACAAGGACGTTTACTGAAGCTCTCGCGCACGTATCAGAATTTTGAACCATTGGTGAGAGAATGTCTTCACTAAGAGTGAAGAGAAGAATAAGGAACATGAACACATTAAAACATCTCCAGATAACTAACTGGGAATCTGGAAAACATTCC
>SSNS01002214.1:0-11671 GCA_006937985.1 Aphyosemion australe | reverse complement strand
AACCCGCGCATCACTAGTGTCCACCCTGAGACTGGGAGATCAGGGTTCAAATCCACGGTCGGGTCATACCAAAGATTTTAAAAATGGGACCCAATGCCTCCTCGCTTGACACTCAGCATTAAGGCGTTGGATTGGGGGATTAAACCACCAAATGGTTCCTGAGCGCGACCACAGCTGCAGCTCACCGCTCCCCACCACGGGGATGGGTCAGATGTGGAGAACACATTTCACCACACATCAGTGTGTCACAACTACACAATGGGACTTTAATCTTTATATCAATAATGTCAAAGATTTTTATAACTGAATGATTCTATCTAGAATGAACATGTCAGCTATTCAGTAAGAATGTTCTCATTGATATCTGGAATGTTAATTTCTACTAGGAACAATAGAATTATAGATATCTGGAATACATATCCATTCTGCCTAATAACGAGATGATTCATCTCAAGTAGTTTTATCCTCCTAAAATATAAATTAATAAATAAAATTAATTAATTAATTAATTAAAAAATAAATGTAAACCTTAAGCCTGCCGCACACAAGAGCAAACTGCTGAGCTAACTGAGGAGGAAATGCTTCTACTTGTTTTGCTGATGAGGCGTTGCCACCACTGTCATAAACTCCTTGCCTGGCTCTTCTTTGCAGCCATAACCGTACCCATACTTTCCTAACCTTCAAACGACGGTGGCGGCGACGCCTCATCAACAAAACGTCACCTTCAGCTGCGCCTTCTCCAGAGTCTGGGTAGGCTTAGTCGTGGCAGAAATCACTTGCCATAGAAGCATTTCCTCCATATCCAGCTCCGTCTCTGTTTCGTTTATTTTTCTGACATGCAGACAGGAAGCTGCCATCTTTGAGTCATGTGAGGGGAGAACGCGCTTTGATTGACCACTCGAAGAGTTCACCTCAGCCGACAGCTCGCGTATGGCACACACAGCGACTTTCTGCCCCCCATGAGGCGAAAAATATCAAACCGGTTTGATTTTCACCCCAGCGTCTTGTGAGGCAGAAAACTCAGTGCAAATTAGGCGCACACAACGAGGAATCTGCTGAGCAGATGGCTGTGAGTGACCGTTAGCTCAGCTGTTTGCTCTCGGTTTGCGGCAGGCTTTAGGTTTTTAGGGATTCTGAGATATCTCAAACTTAATTCCTACTAGTGCAGTTGTTATTATGGATATCCTTCATTATACTTTCTACTGGTAACAACATAGCTGTTGTCTTCAGTTGCAATTTTGACTAATAAGAATACAATTAGTAAAGGTTAAAGTTAAAGTCCCACTAGCTGTCACACACTGGTGTGTGTAAAATGTGTTCTCCACATCTGACCCATCACCTGGGGGAGCAGTGAGCTGCAGACACAGCCACGCTCTGGAACTATACGGTGACCGACAGAGACTTAGCTCTCTACAGTAGCCCTGAATAAATACCCATAAAAGAGCAACCAGAGTCGGAGTCATTACAATATGATCGCTGATATGAGTCAATAATGTGATATTCCTGCCATGTTTTACTTAATAACGTTAAAAACTCCGTGCTGCATGAGCCACGTGACTGTAATCCTCTGAGTAGTTGATGCAATTTCATCATGAATTTAGCTTAACATGATAGATTTTGTTCTCTGGACAAGAAATAGCTACTGGTAATATTGTGAATGATAGGATATATGAGCTACCTCTAGATGGAATTTAAATGATGTTACATTACATTGATGGTTGCAATAATAGTGAATTTCCCCACTGTGAGATTAATAAAGTCTATTCTATTATTATTAATATATAAAAAATCAAAGTGCCTGTGGGACATTTGAGACACATATCTCTAGCTTTAACTGAGATAGAAAGATAGATATTATTACAGACTCAAGGTCCAGTTTACATTAAAAAAGTAACAAATCCAGTATAAAATGAACCATGTAAAACACTTAGATATAACCGGTCAGGTTTTGTGTCACTGCTGTCTGCTTTGTTCTCAACTTTTGTGTCCCCAGGTTCCCACTGGAGGGCGCTGGGGTGACGCACACTCATATCTCCTCACCAGTAGGAAGAGCTGGCAGGTGATCTCTCCACACAGCTGTGGTTCATCAACAATTACTCACCACAGGATAAAAGAGGGAGGCAGCCAGCCATTCGATGCCAGATCGTTAACCCATGTGGTAAACTTTGAGTGCTGGCATTTCCCTGTGACCGCTTAGTCTTTTCTAAGATTGAATCCTTCTTGTTGTTCCTCCAGGTTCTTCATGTTCCCCAGTGTTCAGCTGATCACCTCACCTCTGAAGTACACTCCTGGATTCACTCCTCCACGCTGGCTGCCTCCTTTTCATCCCTCAGCCCATAATCATCTTCAGCTCCCACTGTTTCTCCTATTGTGCGTCACCTGCCTGCCCTTCCAGTGGATACCGTAAGAACTCCTCTCCTCCCCTAGCACTGGATTCATGTCTACTACAAGTCATTTACTTTCTAGTCCTACAGTGTCTCCAACCAACCCCCAGCCTGACACCAATCCTCCCCCCAGAAATACCTGTCAACCAGAACCGTAAGCAAACACCTGTTCCATCCAACAAATCAGATCAACTTAAGCTCATCTATCCTCTCCTTTACAGCCCCAGTCCTGGGTCCTATCCTGCTCCTGGAAAATCCAGTTCATTCTCTAATAAACTGCTTTACGCCTCCTGAGAGTTCTGTTGCATGTGGGTCAAACACATACCTAAAATAACACTGTCCCACACCCAGGGCCGTTTCAAGGCAATTTAGGGGCCGAAGCAAAAAGACTCGGCACCTTGCAGATTTAGGAGGTGTGTCTAAGCTTATGTGTTAAACCAGCTTTTCTCAGAACAAACTGTTTCTCAGTGGCCATTACATTGCTTATTTACATAGAAATCATATCAAAGGCAGCACATACTTATTGGTACATTAACCACCCCAAGCTGCTTTTATTGTCATGACCTGTGTCCCTTGTCTCCCCAGTCTCTTCCATGTTTTCTCCTGTCTCCCAGGTGTCCTTGTGTTTCCTGTCCCTTTAGTTTCATGTTATCATTTAGCCTTTACATTCATCCCGTTACAGTCTCCTTCTCTTCTTCCCCCAGTCCTTCATGCATTTGAGAAACTAAAGTTCTCAAATGATTCTTTTTTATGTTTTTATTTTAGTTTGTTTTGATCTTCAGTTTGTTATCCTAATTTAGCTTCTTTAATTTTCTTTCAGCCTTTAGTTTCTATGTTATGCTGTGTGTTGTAGTTACTGTGTTTTATCTCGTTTAGTTAACAGGGGGTTGTGCCAGAAAGCGAGCTAATCCCAAAAACCAGGCTTTCTTTAGAAAATCTGGTTTAACTGCCCCAGAATTGGTTTTACCAACGTTGCTAGCCTGAAGCCCCTCCCATTCACCATGGTAACACATGCTGGAGAACAAACCTGCCCCGTGGCAGGTTAGCAGCTAGGTTTACTGAAGCTTGGTGAACATGATTGGACGAGGCACGTTACATCCCCTTTTTCTTGCCGGTGGCTGGCAGCAACAACAAAGTGGTGATTTAGCGCCACCGTTGGCCCACAGTGGTAGCAGCAGCTGCAGCTTTGTTTTTGATGGCTACATTATTAATAAATGTGGAGTTTAAACTTTTTAAATTGAGTTCTAATTGGATTTACAGCTTAACATTTTTGTATTTAATCTTCATTTGCAGCAGGAGCGTTTCATTCCACTGATGTTGGTCCTGATGTCAGCATTATTAATAAATATAATTATATATCAGCTTCTGTCTGGGATGGACCCATATAATCAACATGCTGTCCTCTTTATGAAGATGTTAAAATAGCCTTAAAGTACCTTACAGCTGGTACCATAATACATGTGTAAAAGGAAATGCTTTATTGATGTGACTATAAATGTGAACAGCTTGTACTCTGGTCACACGTGGCAAACACGCTAATATCTGATTTAAATGACATACGTGATGTTTTCTCCTTGGTGTGTAACATGAGAGCTAAATGTGGATTTGTGACAATTGACAGCGTTAACTTTGGGGTCACGTCACCGCCACGAACATTTATCTTCTTCAAACTCACAGCTGCTCAGCAAACACAAAGTCCTCCAGTCTAAAAACATCCAGACTCTGGAACTGAACATGAAAACGACACAGAAATGAAGAAAACTCCAATAACACATGTGGAGAAACAGAGCTGATGCAGACTTCCGGCGTCGCCATGGAAACATGTAGACACTGAGCGTTCTAACTAAATAGCTCCAGCTACAGAGCTTTCATCAAGCAGCTGGTGGTCTCTACTATAGTTCTGATATCTTTGTAGTCCTCGTAGGCACGAATGGATAATTCTTGCTCCGTCTGGGACAGGGTTAGGTTAGGGAACCCTGGTCCAGGAGAGCTGCTATCCAGCACGTTTTAGAGGTTTCCCTGCTCCAACACAGTTGGATGAGCTGTTCAGCAGCTCATCAAGCTCTGCAGAAGCCTGTTAATCACATGCTGATTAAAATCAGGGGTGTTGAAGCAGGGAAACCTCTAAAACATGCTGGATAGTGGCTCTCCAGGACCAGGGTTCCCTACCCCTGGTGTGGGAGGAGAACGAGGTGCCTTCCTTTCCTTCCATTCTCATTTATCTAGCATCGATTAACACGGGCTGCCTGTAATATAGCATTGATGTGTGTGAGCCTCGATTGCTGCTCCTTGCTTGAATTATAGGGGATTAAATCCACCTGAGAATCGTTGGTGGACCCTGCAAAACCTGGAGGGAAGGTGAGCGCTATGTCGATCAGGGATTTCTGTAACACCTCCCTGTTCTCCTCCTCTTGTGTTTTGCATTGCCTCCCACTCCTCAGGTTTAATGTCACACCTGTAGGCCCTTGTTTTTAGCAATCATCTCACCTGTTCAATTGTTTTTGTATTCACTTCCCTGTCTATTTAAGCCCAGCTCAGTCACAGTTCCCTGCTGGTTCCTCATGTTGTTTATCCCTGTTACACTCCAAACCTTGTTCTTTAAAAAATAAAAGACCTTGCAATTTTGTTTTACCTTACCTGGCTGCCTCTTGGATATCCTTTCACCTGCTTTTGGGTTCTTACCTCAGCATTTCATGACAACAACAAGGTAAAAGTGGTTTTAAATTCTATGACACTTACTTCCACACTGTCCAAAGCTGCATCGATGTCCCCCCGCCCTGCACCTTTCTCTTGAGAGGCTGACAGCAGAACATCACGGGCCTGATCATACTGGCCCATCCAGCAGTACACAGCTGCTGCATTATATAACACCTAAAGCACAATTTAAGACAGAAAACTTAATACATCCTGCTGCTGTCTTTTATAGTGTTTATTTTCTAGTCAGTAGTGTGTCATTTCCAAACATATTTTGTCATTTCAAATTTAAATCTAGGTTCTTTTGATAGGGAGCTTAAACCACGCCCAGTCTACTTCCAGACCATGGGTCCCCTACTGCTGTCTGAACAATATGAATGAGAATCCATGGGCTAATAAAGTTATTGTCTGATCCCGTTTGATGGACCATGGATTTAACATATGATGTCCGTGAATTTTAAAGACACATTTTAATGCCAAGAATGCGCTTATTTTAGACAGGATGCAAAAGTTATTTTAGGGTTTTGTGTGAAAGATGTGAAGAAGGTTGTGCACCATAGACAAGCACCATGCCACAGCAAGATGAGATGTTTAGTCAGTGTTATAGTTTTCACTTTTGGTGAGTTAGAGTCTCTCACATTTTCACAAAGTGTAACTTCAATCATTCCAGGAGGCAGACAGGTGTCTTATCAGCATCAGAAGTATGAACAGTCATCTGACCTCTTCTGCCTCAAACAATGTGACATTGTTTACTCCCAAATGTGTGTGCGTGCGTGTGTGTGTGTGCGTGTGCGCGTGCATACGTGCGTGTGTGTGCTTGCATGTGTGTGTGTGTGTGCACGTGTGTGTGTCAGACCTGCCAGCTGTAGAGTTTAAATCTTAGTCCCAGCTGTCTGTAGTCAATGACAACGTTCCCTCTCATGTGCTTCTGAGCCCAGATGCAGTCTGACAGAGCCTCCTCTGGCCTGGACAGAGACACAGGAGAACAGGAACAGGTCAGAGATCAGAACTCAACAAAAAAGTTGTTTCATGTTTTCAAGGTTTTGCATTTGTCTAAACTAAACTGGGTGCTGCCATCTCCTAAACCATTCTTTCATCCTCTTTTACCCACACTGCTGTGCAGAATTACACAGATCAGGAGCCTCATTTATATAGGGGGCAGCAGCAGCTCAGGAGGTAGAGCGGCTTGTCCAGCAATCAGAGGGCTATAGGATCAATCCTGGCTCCCGGCAGAGAATTCTGCCGTTGTGTCCTTAGTTTCCAGCTGGAGCTTGGCATTAATTCATCACATGATCATGACACCACCCTCTGTTGGCCAAGGCGTAAGCCAAAATTGATCAATATTTAGTCAATTCTGACCCTGGTGTAAGCACGTTTTGGAGACAGAAAACTGGCAGTGCAGCCGTGAGATGGTGACATGGTGAATTTAAAGAGCAAGTCACCCCCAAATCAACTTTTCTCTTGCTGTTAGACTGTACAAATGAGTGTCTAAATAGTGCCTTAGATAAGTGTAGTCATTATTATGGCATTTTAGTGCAACTTATTTAAAATATAAATATTCCACCTAAAGCCGTCAGTATGGTGCCCTTTTTTTGTCAATTTTTAGGGGAAACTTGTAAAATTTAAAGGTCCCATCTGTGTTCTTGAAAAAACCTGTTCAATCAAGCTACATTTTGGAAAAAAAATTCAAAGGTCTGACCACTTTCTACAGGCTCCTTCCTAGAGTCAAAGATTCTGATGGTTGGAAAAAATGGGACAACACCGCATACAGGAGCAGACTCAGTTCTACTGAGATGCTATGGTAAGATTTTCCAGAACCAACTCCAAACTAAACATCCTCCCACTTGCTTTATGCCCCCACCCCAAAACCCTAGTTTATTATGCTAGCATATACAGCGTGTGCCATTGTTATGATGAAAAACTAGGCAGTTATTTGCTTTCTTGGTTTATTCTTAAGTAGCGAGTAACACCTAAATCAACCTTCTGATAAACTGTGTGTTGGAGCTATTTTGGTGTTCTGTTTATCTTAGGCTTAAGTTCATCTTGATTTATTTTCTGTCTTGCTAAAGTTAATTATTTTGTTTAGTATTTATGTTTATTTACTCTTTGTTATTTTGCTAAGTTAAGTTACTTATATTAGGTTATTTATAATATTGTTTGTTTGTTGCCCAGGTGGGAATAATTAGCAGTATAAATAGGTTAAGGGGGGTGGAGTAGTCAGTCATGGCTGTGAGGGCATATGGTTTTTTACCACGCATACACATGCTCACACAATATAGATAAGTGGGTTTTTAACACAGCAGCAAAGGTGTGCACTTGCTTCCTGTGTGAATAAACCACCAAACACATTTTTGGAACGGACATTGATTTATTTTGGAGTATTTTGCGTAAAGCCTAATCCTCGACGCATCCATTTGAAGGTTTGGATCAGTGGTTTGGGTTTTGGACAAATGGCTGTTACACTGTGTAAATGAGTGTCTAATAGTGCTGTAGACATGTGCAGTCATTATTTTGGCAGTTTAGTGCATCTTACTTAAATTAAAAAAATTCAGCCTAAAACTGCCAGTATGACGCCCCCTTCAGGTTAAAATTCTGCTCTACATTTTTTTAACCTGTCCTGGCAGTAGAAGCAGACAGAATGGTTGATCTGGGTGTCATACTTTGCCAGAATAGTTTTACTCTACAGCAAGAGGGATGTGGGATATTCTTCCTGTTGCACCTTTATTATGTTTGTGGCATGTAATTTGGTTAGGCACCAGAGTGGACAGGCAGGGAAAAAAGAGACATGCAACACAAACAGGGAAAGAGAGGGAGCATGGATGGAGGGACAACAGTACACAACAAATAGACAACAGCCAACAAACACACAGGCAGGACAAAACATTGGGGTCGTCATAAAAAATAAAGGAAGAAGGAACGTAAAGAAAAAATCTACAAGAATAAATTAAATAGAAACTGTTAAAAGATTTTTGTCCATATTTGTAGTAGTATGAACTTGTGTGTGTCTATATCTTATAATATATGTTAGTGTGTGTGTGTTAAGGATGGAGAGATTCACCGATCTGAACCGGTGATTCATTCATGACGTTAGCGATGCGACTGCACCGGTAGCTTCAGTGCTCATCGGTTATAACTGACGGCTGTATTGCAATGTATCTTCCCGTACGTGTCTCTCATCGGTTAAAACTATGGTTACATCGATTACTTCATTGTTTACCTGCTATGTCCTCGTTTTTTGAGGCGCATTGAACGCACCATCATTCTCTTTTAGCGGAGGCCAGGTGGTGCGCAGCTGCAGTTAGAAAAACCATCGTGGGACAATATTAACCAACATACATGCTTCCTGTCTTGTCAAAATAAAACATTTTGTAGTCCGTGTGACCGGTTGCTGCAGCAGCGTATTCTTCTGAGCATTCTTGTTGATCTGTGCAACTAAAGCTTTGTGTGAGGTAATTAAGATAATTCCTTATTATTGTAACATTTGTGCAGAACTAAACAGACAGAATGACATTTTGGTTCAGAGAAGTCCAATAAACAGCTGAGATAAACTCACATCTCAGCTTGGACTTTTCTATTAAAGGAACAGTAAATTTAGACTACAACAGCTTTTAATATTCCCACATATGGATCATTACAATATTTAGAAGTGTTTTCAAATTTTTACTGTGTTTCATAACAATTCCTAATAATTATATGATGAAGTCTAATAATTTTCTGATTCTGTTGGTTTATTTTTCTGTCTAAATCTAGTTTCAACCCCCTTATTTCAAGTATTGTAGCAATAAAAATATGTATAATATGTAAATATCACTGATGAAGTTCATTGTCTTTTAATGTTGAATTTATAGATTAATCAAAAACAATAGAGGATCAAATACATCCTTCACAGAGGAGAGGGAAAATAATTTTGATATTTAAAAATCAGATGTGGGCTGGAAAATCTTTTTAATGTGTTGAATCGTTTCAAGTCGCATCATGAATTGTATCGAATCGAAAATCATTTTCAAATCATTAAAGAATCGTCAGCAGGGATGAATAGTATCGTCAGAGGGTTTCACCGTATCGTTAATGTATCGAGATACGTATCGAATCGGCCTCAGTGGTGGAGATTCACATCCCTAATGTGTTAGTGTGGTTACCTATGTGTTGCAGGTCTAAGCTGTGTTTGTGTGAAAGTTTGTGGGTGTCTGTATGTATGTGGTTTTGTCACCCAGTGTTGTTTCGTTTATTTGTTTTTCAATGTTGTATATGTGGTGAGGGAGGGGCCACGCACGCCCCAGCAGCTGATAGCCACCAAAGGACAGACACCAGCCAGCCAGCCCAGAGGATGTCAGGAGCGGAGTGCACCAGCTGGTTGTACGCCCTGGTGTAACCTTAAATCCGATGTAGATTTGAAAATTACACTCAGCTCAAGAGCACCACTCAGGCGTAAGCCCTCGAGCCACTACACCCAGGTGTAACTTTTACGCCTAGTGTGGACCAGTTGGTAGATCTAGGCCTAGAGTTATTTTATGAGAGTGTAAATAAGAAACAGCATCCTTGTGGATACAGAGAAGCTAAACAGTTGTGACTCACCAAGGCTGCAGCCAATGAATTTGTTTATTCTTGTGCATGTGTTTAATTAAGCCCTATTTTATTAGAGAATTGTGTACAGTCTATAATAATAATCCACATCAGCCATTTAGTTGACATATTCTAATGATTTTCCTGGATGCAGCGTTCTCATGCTAAGTGAACTCAGCACAGCGCTCATCCTCCCAGATCTCTTCACTGGGTAACATGTCAGGTGCTGAACAAGCAGGTGAATCTGCTCCAAAAATGTCCATAATCATAGAGCTGTATGGTGAAGATTTTGCCAGTCTGGGGATTTTTAGGAGCAGACTGGTCTTCTTTTTTTGCGCTTGAAAGGAGATCTTTCCGTTTTTTCCTCACCTCCTCAACTGTACGCAAAGAGTTGAGCCCTGTTTCCCCCGTGACCTGAAGAGGAGGTCACCGGCAGATACACACAGAGACTTTTTATGCTTTCATTGCTAAACAGCTGCTACAAATAAGTACAAAAATTATTTTATGTGATGTTTAATCAAAATGAATGATTCTGTCTGATAATTCATCAAAGGAGTGATGCTTACAAGTAATGATGAAGTATGATTTACATCAAAGCAATAAGTGTGTGCTTACACTGAGATGATTATGTGTCTTATGAGTTTTAATAATCAAGTAAGGTTAAGAGGCAGCCTGAATCACTAGAGCTGTCTATAGAAGTAATGATTTAAAATGTTTAATTTTAACATGTTCTGACAATAAGAAAGACGAATAAGGCACAGTAACTGTGTGTTAAAAGGTCAAGAGTTGTTTATCACTTAAAGGGCTGACAGTTGAATCCTTTTACTTTTTGTTCTTTATAAAACACAAATAGATCTTTCTTTACCTTATTGTGCTGACGTTTCGATCGTCGCTGCAATCTTCATCTGAGCTAAGCCGCTGAAAGCAGCTTCACTTCCGCTTCCGTTTATGTGCGGGCAGCAGGGGGCAACGACATCGCCCCCTGCTGCCCGCGCCGTCCTGCTCGATGACGCAGTCCCATGCGTGGTCCAACGCGTACACCCCGTCGTCCCTGTTCATGGTCCCCCGTCCACGTCTCCTTATCTCAATAGCTTCTTTAATCCATCTTTTATATTTTTGTTGTTCTGTGTTGATAATCCTTGTTCTGTCCCAGTCCATGATGTGGTTTTCTCTGGTGCAATGATCTGGGACTGCTGATTTCCTTATTGTGCTCTCTGCTTCTTGTTTTGTTGCTCTTGTGTGTATTCTTCTTGTTTCTTTTTCACATTTTTTTCTGTGTTCTGCTGTTCTTGTGTTAGGTTGGCGTCCTGTTTCTCCTATAAATGTTTTATTGCATAATTTGCAGGGGATTTCGTAAATGACTCCACATTTTTTTTCCGTTGGGATCTTATCTTTGGGGTGTACCAGTCTTTTTCTAACTGTTGTGTATAGTTTGATTGGTGTGTTTATCTTGTATTTTTTCATTACTGCTACTATTTTTTCTGTCGTTCCTCTGATGTATGGGAGGGTTATTACTGGCTTCAGTTCTTGTTTCTCTGGGTTCTTTGCTTTTCTTTTTGGTTGCTCTATTCTTTCTGCTCTTGTTTGTTGTTTCCCTCTACTAATCGCCCACGTTGGATATCCACAGGTTCTTAGTGAGTTGTGTATGTGTCTGTTTTCTTGATTGCTGTCTTGTTTTTCTGTTATAACTTTTGCTCTATTATATAGCGTTCTTATCACTGACATTTTGTGTATCGTGGGATGTTCTGATGTCCATAGTAAATATTGATCTGTGTGTGTTGGTTTTCTGTATGTATTTATTTTAAGCGTTCCATCTTGTTTTTTGCTGATCCTCATGTCCATGAATGTAATGCTGCCCTCTGTTTCTTCCTCATATGTGAACTTAATGTTTCCTGTGTCGTCTATGTTATTTAAATGTTCTGTTAATGCTTGTGTTTGTCCTTTAGGTATGATTTCTAATATATCATCCACGTATCGCTTCCATAACTTTATTTGACAGTTTTCGGGTGCAGTGTTTAATGCTTTTTGTT
>SSNS01002198.1:0-11763 GCA_006937985.1 Aphyosemion australe | reverse complement strand
TCAGAGGAAAAGGGCAAAGGCTAAATGTTTAAGTAAAAACTTGTTGAGTGTCACCAGAGACGGGAAAACTTTAGCAATGTTCCCATAACTCCTCACATGGAGAAAATAGTAAAAAATAGAATATGTTTGATAAAATAACAGAAACCACTCAGCAATAGGACAAGAGACTTTCTGCTCCACTTCCTGAGAGCATCAGCAGCAGTCCTGCCAAGTCTGGTTCTGGTGGAATAATGCCAAGTAAAAAAAGGACCACTGCTTTTCTTTATTGGTTAAAGGTGGGGTTGGAGATGGTTTTTGGAGCTTTATTTTTGCCGTAAAGCTTAAAATGCTCTTCACATACCGATGGCAACCAATAAATTAAATGTTTTGTCAAAAACAAATGATTTTAATCACCTCTGAAACGTACAATCCTGGAAAAACCTCATCCAATCAATGTGAGCGTCCCGTTCTTAATGATTGGATCAAAACTGCCCACTGATCGTCCCTCCCCCCTCTGCTCATACCCCTCTATGCAGGCAAATCACGCGTTCTAGGCTTGGAGCAGCTGAACAGGAAGTGTAGCCAGAGTTTGGCTGCTTGGTGTAACGGAGGGAATGTTCAGTTCTGTTTGCAAATTTCATTGAACGCTTGAGAACAAGCATTGTGCGTTCCTGTATTCTAGAGGCATGGCTCAGGGGGGAAAGCCTGAGAAAAGGGGGTTGGACCTTTTGGATTGTGTATTTTCAAAAAGTACTTTGGTTGAACGGCAAGAAAAGCATCTGCTATTCCACCGTTAAAGGATTCTACACTAATCTACTGGGATCTGCAGATCTCTTATTCTGCTCTACACGTAGAAGATGCTTAATATTGTTTACAGAGAAAATCATTTTCATCATTGCTAAGATCTTATGACAGGATCTAGCTTTGAAAACCTGAAGAATAACAACAAAATGACAAAGAACAGAAATACGATTATATATGTTTTACTTTTAATCACATATTTCTGACTAGTGCTAGAAATGTAGTTTTTAACAGTGTCATAAGAGGAATTCTGAGTCAAAGCTCTGTGTCAACATTAGCATTACACACAGCAAGCTAGTGTGTTTATATCTTCAGACTGGTGTCACCTGCTGACACTGAACACATGCATTCGTGTTGTTATTTTTGCACGTGGGCACACGTACACGGCTGGTGGCCGTGTCTTAAATCTGCCCTGTCCAGTCCAATAGCTCTGGCCTTGTCCAGGTTTAATGAGATTGTGAGGAGCCTGCAGCTCCCGGCGTGTCGGTGAGAGTCGCAGCAATAATGCAGACAGAGAGAATAACACAGCCAGACACACAGGATGTATTACAGCTCAGGTTCTGGTGACGGGCGCCTCGGGTCACAGTAAATCAGCCTCTTCTGAAGATTAACAGCTGAGGTGTGGAGGCATTGCATCATTCCCTCTACTCTATAATCAGATATTTTTTACGAGCTGCATCAGAGTAAAAAAGTTCATCAGAATATTTAAAATAAAAGCGTTTCGTTTGGCAGCTGTAAACATCTGTTTACGTTATTCTCCAGCTGGATTACGCGGACGACCTGCTGCAGGAGCTGTCCTCGACCCCGGAGACGGATGCGTCCGGAGGGGAGTCGGGCGAGGAGGAAAACAAGGAGCAGGAAGCTGTGGATGAGGATGATGAAGCTGAGAAGGCGAACCTCCCTCAGTACGTCAGCAGATTTCAGGTGTGTGTGTTTGCTGCGGCTGTGCTTCTGTTTGTGGTTGCAGCTGAATTTACACGAGTTTTCCTTGTTGGAACAATCCTATAAACACCGTTTCCTGTTATGTCTGAGGTTGTAACGCCGTTTTCTTCCCGTTTTACAGTGAGAGCTGATTTGTGGCTTCATTTTACTGAATCCATTTTCCTCTGTGAGAAATTATAAACACAAAACTAGGAAGTAAAACTGTTTAAAGGCAGGTTTACTTTAACTATAGTTTATATTAATCATGTTTAAAATGGGCCAAGTCTGTCACTGAAGAGTTTTAACACAATAAGGACTCAAAATATTGATTTTTACATACAAAATCCAGGCTTTTCAGTTGAGATGTTACCATCATTTCTCAATTTCTCATATCCACAGGGTTTTTTTTTACTTCTCGTAGCTGGACAACAGTAGAAATATTGTTTTAATGAATGTTTTTAAAGACGTTCCGGTGAATTTAGAGGTTTTTGTCGATATATTTAGTTTAACCCTGGTGGTGTTACCTCTGCAGGAGCTGAGGAGCCAGCTGGAGACTCTGGGTAAAGTCGAGTCCGCCTCCTTCCAGACTTTAGTGACCGCGGTGGCCCAGCAGAACCTGGCTGAAGCAGAAAAACTGGACCTGGAGCAGTACGAGAGCCGGGTCCAGGTCTGGGAGGCTGAGAAGAGGCAGCTGATCCAAAGGGAGAAGGAGTTGAGGGAGAAGGCTGAACAGGAACGACGGGAGCGGTTAGCGGCCATGGCTGCAGCTCAACAAGCGTAGAGACTCTGGAAAAGGAGCTAAATGATGATTACTGTGTTTTAACATCATGCTTATATTAGTACACCCACATTCTTTAGTCCTGTATATATCATCCGTTGTCAAAATAAAAGTGTTTGGATCAGAAATTCACTGGTGGGTTTATTTTCTGTTTTGGTTTTTGGAGCTCCTGCGTCTTCACCGCCTGCGGTCATATTCCTTCATGTTTTTGTCCGTCAAAGGCATCTGTGGCACTTTTCTCACAGGGGAGTTGATCTATTTGCACAGAGGAATGTGTTGATAGTATCTAGAGAAAAGCAAATTCTTGGCAAAGAGGAATGCATTTATGAGCAGAGGTTGCTATTCCGTTAACATCAGCTAATTCTCAACCAGCTGATCCTAACTGGGTTGTTTGGACTCTTGGAGATAATGGGTCTTTGGAGAAGAAAATGCTGTTCTGCTGTACATGCTAGTGCATTCATCCCACATTATGTCCCTTCTATTCTGTATTCACAGCGTGATCTTGGGAAAGAGTTTGTTTTGCAGCCTGGGATGCATGAGCTGCAGCAAAACGCTGAAACAAGGTCGATCGTAATCTGGTGACTGCTTCTAGAAACAGATTTGTTTGTTGTTAAATTGAAATCTTGTTTCATTTCTAAGTGAGGAAACGCAAGATTGTTTTGTAGCCACTTGGAAATTTTGACCCAGGTGGCCAACGCAACAATCTTCACTCTGAAATCATCAGGTTGATATTAAATCTACGTGTTTTGTAGATAATTTATCAATAATTATGACTTTTTTTCTGCTGTTGAAAACTCAAAAATTTATCCTCCCATGATTGATGAGCTAACAGCTAGTCAGAATGGAGTTACAATGACATTCTAAAACAGATAAATTTTCAAAAATGCCAGCTGTTTGTGTGAATAGTTTGAAAAACGTTCACACGGTGATGTTTTTACGTTTAGGGCCACTGAAAAAAAAAAAGAAAAGAAAGAGAATTCTGACTTTTTTCATTCTTGGATGAGTCAGAAAAGGTCAGAATTCTGAGTTTAAAGTCAGAATTCTGACAATAAAGTCAGAATTTGCTTTCTTTTCTCTCTTTTTTTCTTTTCAGTGGCCCTAATCCTCTTCTGTAATTTTAAAATGATTTACTAAATTAAATATTTCAGATTAAAGTTCACTGAAAAACCATTTTTTATTTTTATCAGTCACTCTGGTGCTGATCCGTAACTGGCAACAGCCATGAAATTCACAGAAGTTGGAAAGTAACTTTTTGTTTAGAAAAATGGGCTGCAGTAACAAAATTTGACCACATGATGTCATTCTTAGTTAATTCTTACATATTGCACCTTTGAGGTTTATCTAAGTTATTTTCTGTACAGGTTTCCTGTTTACTGCATTAGTAATAAGTATAAATACTGTAAAGAATTACCCTGAAGCATCATCTAAAGCCTTTTAACGTTGCACTTCTGGACTGAAAACACAAACCCAGATGCCTCAGAGTGTGTTTGGTCATCGGTGTGTCAACACGGCAGCTGCAGCCAGCCAGGTGAGACATCAGGAAGTTTGACGATCACATTACTGGGACAGATGCACAGAGCCTTTAAAGTGGCTTAAAACACCAGTTGTATGTTTTCATGGATGGAATGAAGGATGCTGGGTGAGAAGTGTAAACATACCAGGACCTCAGAAAGAAAATGGGATGCATTAGAGGTTATTTGTGCAGAGTCTGGACGCAGAACAGCTCCTAATGTACAAATATTTTATCTCGTTTTTGCGGAATCATGACATTTTAACTTTGGGAAATCCACCAAGAAACCTCCTCTTTGTCGATTAATCCTTTGAGGTTTTGTTTCTGAACATTTTGTACATCTGAATCATTATTTCTGCTGATTTTAACCATTTTCATGTGAGTTTCTGATCTTTCTAGGGCTGCCGTTTTCCTTGTTGTGAATAAAAACTTCATTTTTTTCCTGAGATCTTTCAAACTCGATTCAGGTTCTATTTTTGATCCACAAATATAAATGATCTCTGATTTATGCTCTCATGCTTTTCTATCTTTCATTCATCCACATCAGTTTTCCTTCATTCATCTAGATATTTGTTTGGAGGCTAAGCATGCCTTTTATCTGATCTGACACTGGACATTTTTTTATATTAAAGTAATAAATTAGGGAGATTTGCAGAGGCAATCAGAGGTCAGATTTATGTGCTGTCAGGTCCATTTTTCTGTGACTCCATCATCAGCCAACCTTTTCACACTACTGAGTGTTTTTCTAATTGTAAATTAAACTTTAGCAGACTCAATGGCTAATTCAGGATTCGCAGTAAGATTGGAGTTGTGCTGAATATTTACGATCTTTGAGTGTTATGAACGTTTTGGTCCCTGAGAAAGAAATCAGCTCATTAGTTGTTTTTGTCCTCATGTAGTTCCTCTGATCTTTGGAATCTGTTTGTTTGATCTTTGATATTTTCTAAAATTAAAGAATGTGCTGGAGAACATTAACAAGTAAAAGTAAAGTTGCATCAGGTCACTGAGAAAAGAGAAACGGTGAATTGCAAAACGTTTCATAGGTTTAATTCTAGTTTCTTTGGTAATTCAGGGTAATAATTCAGTCAAGTACTGATTAAAGGTGCAATATGTGATGTTTTACTGGCAGCTCAAGCAAGCTACATTTTGAAAAAAACAGTTCAAAAGTTTGACACCCTTTCTTTAAGCTCCCCCCTAGAGTCACAAAATCTGATGATGGCAGAAAATGATAAAATACTGGTTCACGACGCACACAGCCCTGATGAGGACCGGCTGCAGTTGAGATAAAAAGTTCCAGAACCCACTCCAAACCAAATCTATTCTCCACTTATTCTTCTTTTAACAACACCTGCGTACTAGACACATAGCTCTGCCAACCAACAGAGGACAGCTACGTTCACAGACAACAGGTCCGTCACCTACATTTTCCCTACAAAAAAAGAACCAGACTCATGTAAAACTACTCCTTAAATTAGATTTGCAAACAGAAGAGGGCATTGTGCCTGTGACACTAGGCAGCCCAGACCTTTAAATAAGCTCTGAGATGGTGTTCCTTATCTAACGACTAAACATTTATAGCTGTTCAGCCTGACTTTAAAGGTGGGTGAAGAAGTCTTTTATTTGAGAGAAAAGGTAGAAGTAATAATAGGAACAGAACAAAAGAGCACAGACTTGGACAGACACCACACATTTTAAAACACCTGGCTAATAGCTGCAAAAGCTGCACTTTGTCAGTGATTATTGGCCTTGAGGCTCAGAAATTGAAATGAGTGAAGAATATTCATTACTTGAGTCACATTTTAAGATAAAATCCAAGCTATCTCACCCAAAATACTAGAATTGAACAATCTGAGGGAAAAGACAAATGTAGAATGATCTCTTACAGATCTTAGCTTTTCTTATCAGCCGTCTTTACACAAAGATTTGACACGTATTATTAATCCAGTGATGTAGATGTTTCAGATGCCTCATAGCTGCTCCAGATGCAGCTTTGTAGCTAAACGATGCAGAAGCAGAACTAATAAACCATCAAATTGTTTAATATTGAGATTTTTGCTTTCATAAGCATGATGGTGATGCTACATTTGGTCTCAACAAAAGGATGTTCGAGATCTTGAAAGAAAATGAGAAATTCAGAAAGAAATATGAACTTTTGTGTTTCATGAGCCCACTAACTTCTGCTGCAATTAACCACACACTTTTATGTAAATTACTGAATTCCTAAAAGAAAATGTGCACAAAATGTGTTTGAATGGTCACAGATTAGTTGCAGTTTTGACAAAAAGCCTTGCACGTGTGACTCCAATGTGATTCCAACTGAAAACGTGTGTATTTTCATCACAATTCTGGTTTCCATCATCAACATTTGCAGCTTTAATATAACAAAAGCTCAAGTGTTTTGCATCACAACCTGCAGCCTCTAACACGAAACACTCATTTCAATCGATAACGGACTAGTGCAGCTTTCATAGAACTGCTATTTATTGCAGGATTCTGTATTTATTTGACTTTTTCTATTGGTCTTTCCAGTCAAAAGCTGTAATCTCATTAGAAGTTGCAGGCTTGCTCTAAACAGGATCCAGAGTGAAACATTCATTCATAAACCCAGAGGCTGCAGCATGAATGAGCTGATTAAATAGGATGTTAGGTTACTTATTTGGCCTCTTGGCTGCAGGTTTGCACTATTTTTCTTTATTCGTGCCTCATCAGCAACATAACACCTTTTCCTTTGTGTTAATAGGAAACTACGGTCATCAAATGATATAATGATTATCAGCTTTTGGGACCCTGTTCATTCAATCATTCATGGAGGAAAGACTCACAGTTTCTCCAGAGGATCGAGTTTATCTGTGCAATTTTACTGCAACTTCCTTTAATGTTACAGTTTGATGAGTTACACCACTTTAAATGGTCTTTCTCAAAGGAAAACCAAGCACAAGTTTCTTTTGTTGAATTGAAGTCAGTGGTTTGGCTTTTATAGCCAACAACTTCAACTTTCATTATCATGGGGTTTTACCATTAAATGAAGATGAATTCATTAAGAAAAAGAGTTTTTCTGCTCTACTGAGAGTCTGATGAATACTTTTTTTATTTAAACTGGGAAAAAAAGACAATTTCTGTTTCCTTGCTGGCAAATTAGTGCCAGTTCAAACAGTTTACATCCGATCTTCTGCACTAAGACTTTGTTATGTTGAGAGCAATTGCACACGGATGTTATCTATAAATCTTCCCAACCTCAGGATAAACACATCCCAACTTTTTCTAAACCTTAGGTTTGAAAACAAGCTGGAGGTGAACTGTTGTCAAGGACAGCAATCCATTCACTGGGATATTCTGAGAAGCTGGGAATTGTTAGTTTGAGCTGAAGTTACTGTAAACTGCTCTGTCTGAAGGTGCCAGTTTAGCCTGTTTATGTACCAAGATCCTTTTGATCAACTCACAAGGCATTCATTTATACTAAAGACCACTGAAAATGTGTTGAAAAATGAATGAACTTGGTCACTAACATGTAACTATTATTTTTTTCACATTTTTTCTGATCGTTGATCAAGCTTTAAAAATAGAAGTCCAGAGACAAGCGTGAGTGTGTCGTGAGCTGGTGTTATACCATTTTCTGCAACCATCAGATTCTCTGACTCTAGGGAGAGCCTGAACAAAGGAGTTCAGACATTTGAATTGTTTTTTTCATAATGTAACTCATAGTCCACCTTAAACTGTCTTGACTTGTCACGGTTTGTCTCCCTAGCTTCAGTTTTGTGTCCTGTTGGTGTTAATTGGTCCCACCTGCCTCTAATCACCTGTGTTCCCTGCTGCTCATGTATTTAAGCCCTGTTTGTCACTTGGTTTGTGTCATCGTCGTTTGTCAGGGTCTGCTGTGTTCCTGATTTTGACCACGAGTAAAGACTTTAACCCTTCACGGCTGCCTGCTGGAGTTTTCTCAGCTGTATTTTGGGTCCTAACCTCCCTACAACATGACACCATTACACTTTAACTTGTAATGGTTTTTTATTTTTATTCAAACAATTTGATATTTATATCCAATTTTGTTTTTGCACTACTTAGAAGAGGCCATCCTTACGCTGGTGAAAAAGTAACTTTTACTTTGAGTACATTTTATTTAAGATACTTTTAACTTTTACCTGAGTAAAAATGTAGGCAAGTATTTTACTTGCACTTGAGTAAAAATTCATCAAAGCATTTGTACTTTTATTTAAGTAGAACACTTTAGTACTCTTTCCACCTCTGGTGTTAACATAGAATCACTCTGATTAGGTAATTATGAGACTTTTGTGTTTGTCCTTGAGGGCCACTCCCCAGCATGTTTCAGTTGTTTCCCTGTTCAAACACACCTGATTAAGCGGTGGGATTACCTGTTCAGCAGGTCATCAAGCTCTACAGAAAACTGTTAACCAACCAGTGATTTAAATCAGGTGTGTAGAAGCAGAGAAACCTCTAAAGTAGCCCTCCCGGACACCACTGATGTCAGCCAAAACTATGACTAACTTTCAACATTTGTGCAACTCTCCTGTGAATGTCCTGCAACGTTTCTTGTCGCAATCTGCCCTAATTACATCAATAATTGTTTGTAACTCATCCTCGTTTACTTTAGATGTTCTTTGGTTGCTTTTAGTTTCGTGGTTGCCAAACATTCCCAAAGTTGTCTCACGTTTCTGGTGCTTTCTGACTCGTGGAAACCAAACAGTTCCAGATGACTCTGTGACTAATATGAGGGATAATTTTGTCAACATGTGTTCCAACAACACATGAGTGAGGAGGTTAACACTTGTGAATTTCTGTAGGCATGATCACCATTTACAATTTGTCACCATCAGTAAAAATCCAGAGAGACACCAGATTAAAAAATATACATTTATCCTGAATATGACTTTTGTTTTCATTGATCAGATTCATTCCTTTGAGATCTTCCCGAAGATGAAGCGTCGTGTTCTTTACCTTCTGCCTAACATCCTTTACATTTCACTTTTATAAAATGCTGTTTTGTCTGTTATACAACACATGGGTGTGTAAACAGTTGATCCCTGCTCCTATTCTGCAGAGTTAATCCTGGAACAGAGAGTTTTCTTAAGTTTTCTCATCTCACGGGCAGCTGAATGTGTCTGCACACGTCCACAGAGATCATGTTACTCCACATGCAGCACCAAACCCTAAAAAATGGTCCAAAGTGTCCATTAAACACAAACACAAGAGCACTGCTGTGAGGAACATGTTGCATGATGCTTTACACCTGCAGCTTCTGATTGTTCTGCTAAGGAATTAAAATTATGAGCCGATTGTGTTAGTGGAAGGGATTGTTCCCTTTGCTTTCTGCACAAAACAAAGCCTCTGAATCCATTTTAGCGTATAATTGTTTGTCTACAATAAGCGAAGCACAAGTTATTTACAGAAAAAGGAATTCTTTTAGCTGAGTTGGTAATCTGCAGGTTATCTGACTTCGCCTAACAAATCCTGGAAAAGCACATTCATATGAAGCTTAATCTGAAATCTACTTACAACACAGCAAACTGCAGACAGGAATCTTATTATATAGGTTATCCACTTGGGGTGTTATGTAACAACTGTGCTTTCAAAGGGCGGACGTGTTAAGGCCAGTTGCAGTCAACGCTGAATGGCATTCGTGGAAAAAAAATCCCTTTCAAGGCTTTGGAACGCCCATGATCACACGAGGGTTTTCCCTGTTTCTGTACCTAAAAGTAGCAACAACAACAAAAACAAAACAAGTTCTAAAGAGCGCAGGGTCAGTCTAGCCACGTGACGTCAAACAGAAGACCCGAGGTTGAATTTGAGTCCAGTTAACTTTTAATTTTGGTTCTGCTTTTCCGCCAGCAGCAGTCGAGGATTAAGAACAGCCACAGGCCTGCCCTCTCCACCTCAACACCACCCACTTGACAACAGTGTTTGCGACCGACATGTTTGACAAAGCAAGCCTCGGTTATGAAATCTCAAACTAGTAAAAAGGATTTGATTTGCAACCACAGATATGATTTTTACACTTTACTTTATTGCTAATTGGAATAACAGTAACATCCACATTTTGAGGTTATTTTTGTGTTACGAAGTGCAACCTGGCAAGCAATCCGATATTTATAAATATATACTCTGGCCAACACCCAGAGCTCAGTCATGGGACAGAATCTACGAGTGTCTTTCAAACTGTCTCCACATGCCATTGGGCTGTGCTAGGACCAATCAGAGCAAGAAACAACGTGACGTAGTCATAGCCAACCCATCCCGATATTTGGGAGGGGCTTCTAATAGAGCTGCTGCTCCTCCAGTAGCAGCTGATCTCCAAGTAAGAGGGGGTTCAATGCTAAATTTCCTGTTTGTGACATCACAAACGGGGACCTTTTGAAACGACTCATTTAGGGCACACTGACAAAAAACAGATGTATGTTTTTTTTCCTTTTTGTTGTGTTTGTAGAGACAGTAGAGACCCACATGGCAGCACAAAAACAATTAACAGGTGAGTTTTGCATATGTCATTAAATTCCATTTGCCTGTGCTAACCCTCTGATTGCCAACATGAAATCACATCCCGCCTCTCCAAAATCTATTTCTGACTCAAGGCCAGTCTCACTGGTACTAAATCCACACCTCAAGGGTAAACTGCTTCTTTGTTTCTGTTGGTTTTCCCTCCCTGGCCCCAGGTGAAGAATATAGAAGCGATCCTTGACAGCACTCTTTCGTTTCAGTGTCACACAAACAATGTCAGTCGCTCATCTTACTTCAGATTACGTAACAGCTCACGTCGGCGCTCATCTCTGTGCTGCTCAGGACTCCGGTTCCTGATGTTTGTAATTCCCCTATATTTGGTTTGCTTGTATTCATTAACCATCACTGGGTAAAAATTCAGCCACATAATTTATTTCCAGAACTTCCTCCTTTGGCCATTTAACACCTGTCCTGCAGCAACTCGATTAAATATCCTCATTTATAAAATATTAGTTCTCGCCTCCAAGGGAATCAGCAGCCTCACTGCCCTATATAACGATACACAGCAGTTCTCTTGGGCTCCCCGCCTCCATCCACCAGGGTCCAGGACTTCCAGGCAATTAGATTCTCTCTATTCCTTCAAATCATGCCTCAAAATAACTTATTTAACGCGTATGTCCTTTTTCATCCTGAAATGATGCATTTTTGCTGTTTTGTTCTATTTTTACATATGATTATGAAAATTGTAACTGCGTCATTGATACTCAAGATTCAAAACTTTATTGTTCTGTCCACAGTAACGAAATGTTTCCCTGTACAAGGAGATTTTGACATTCCTGCCCACACTGGATGCCAAAAGTATATATATATATATATATATATATATATATGTATATATATATATATAATAGATAATAACATAATTAAAGAAGCTTGCAAAAATAAAATAAGTGAAAATATAAATTTCAGCTGAAAAGAAATATAAAAAATGTAGGGTGCATGTACATATTTGTGCAAAATGTATTTTTAGATATATTGATATAAACTCTAGAATTATTACAGAAACACACATTTATTAAACTATGAAAGAATGCTTGAGGTTTTTATGTCTCCACGCACACGTTGTGGCTTTGAGAACAAATAAAATCATGCAATTCCTGCAAAATTAGGTTTCTGTGTGTTTATTTCCCCCATTTTTTTAAATAAATCTAAATATTAGAGAAATGTCAAATTTTAAGAGTTTCTTTAAAGGTGCACATTAAGCAGTGAATAATTTCATTTTGCTTTGTTGTTTGATGCTGGTTGTTGTAATAATAAGACATTA
>SSNS01002196.1:0-11779 GCA_006937985.1 Aphyosemion australe | reverse complement strand
CTTTATTCCTGGTCATGACTTGGTTGGTGGACAGGTTTTTCCTCCACCAGAAGTAGTCGATGTTCCGTTCCCGTCTGCGCCCACCGAGTCGGTTACCCCCTTTTCCGATGCATTTCCTGCATGCGTAATTACGCGTGCACAGGCTCGTAAAATGGGTGATATTGTGGATTTGTCTGATTCATTTATGGCTACTTCTGATGATGAAGCTGTTGTGAGTGACGTGAACCGGTTCCTGCTGACATAAACAGAGACGTTGATCCGATCACAGCAAAATGATCCTTCCTTAAAATCCTGTTTTTCTTCTGTTTCAGATAGAAAAGGAACCAACAGTCAACACATTTCATCAGAGATGGTGTTCTGCTGAGGGCTTGGTCTCCAGGTGGTTGTGCCAGCAGATTATAGACCCCAGATTTTAAGTCTAGCGCATGATGCTAATTTAGCCGAACATCTTGGAGTTAGACGTACCACCGTGTGTTGTGTAATTTACTTTTGGCCTGGGTTAAAATCAGATGTTATAAAGCAGGGGTCCCCAATCCTGGTCCTGGAGGGCCGCTATCCAGCAGGTTTTGTGGTTTCTCTGCTCAAACACACTTGATTCAGTGGTTGAATCACCTGTGCAGCAGCTCCTCAAGCTCTGCTGAAGCCTGCTAATCACTTGCTAATTGAAATCAGGTGTGTTGAAGCAGAGTTACAACTAAAACCTGCTGGATACCGGCCCTTGAGGACCAGGATTGGGGACCCCTGTTATAAAGTATCGTTGGTCATCATGTCACACCTGCCAAATAGTGCAAAAGCCAAATAAAACCACCACCAGCACCTCTTTGTCCCCTCCCAGTGCTTGGTGAACCGTTTAGAGTAATATTAGACTGTGTGGGCCCATTGCCAAAACCAAAGTCAGGCCACCCGTACATTCTGACTGTTATGTGTCGCTTTCCAGAGGCTTTTCCTTTATGGACACTGAAAGCTAAAACCATTGTGAAGGCCTTAACGACCTTTTTAACCTTCGGCCGACCAAAGGTGGTTCAAACTGACCAGGGAACAAACTTCATGTCAAGTATTTGCTCAGGTTCTGAAGGTGCTAAAAATCAAACATCAGACATCGAGCCCTTATCCACAACCACAAGGTGAACTGGAACATTTTCATCAGACCTTGAAAACCATGCTGGGCTAATACTGCCTTGAATTAGGTAAACGCTGGGACGAGGGTCTTCCTCTTTTGTTATTTTTCCATTTGTAAAACCATTCAGGAATCCCTTGGATTGGACATACCGTGCAGGGCCCGCTCCATCTGTTTCTTCCTGTTCAAAGGGAGTTTTCCTCTCCACTGTCGCTACATGCTGTTAAGTCTCTGACACAGGTCAGTGACTTGATGCAACCTGCTGGGTTCCTTACATAGGAAACGTTTTACTAATAGGCGTAATGGACTGAACTCAATTGGAATGTTTACTTTGTGAAGTGCCTTGAGACGACTCTTGTCGTGATTTGGCGCTATAGAAATAAACTGAATTTAACTGAATTAAAAGAGAAGTGGTTAGAGTCTCCTCAACCTGAGCATAACATGCTAGATTACGTGTGCAAATTCCATGAATGCCTTTCTACTGCAGATCAGCTGGCCCAAGACAAGCAGGGAAAACAGAGCGAAAGGTCGTTATGACAGAAAATCAGTGATCCGAAGTTTCACCCCAGGTGAAAAAGTTTCAGTGCTGCTCCCACTGAGCGGAGCTAGTTTTCTGGTCCATATGAGGCGGACAGGAACATCAACGACACAAGCTATGTGATAAAAACTCCGGATCGAAGAAAGAAAACGTGAATCTGTCCTGTTAACACGCTTAAGAAACATGTGTCCAGAGAAAATGTTGCTCCTGTTTCTCTGTGTTCGCCGGCTCCTCGTCGTCTTTGAGAAGACGTCTGATGGAGAAGAGTGGATGTGTTCGTGTGGCAGTGTTGGGTGAAATGTTTTTAGCCCATTTGCCTCAGCGTAATGATGTCATTGCTCTAATCGAGGCAAACCTGTTGATCTTTCTGATCATCCCAGTCAGACAGCTGTTCTAACACGACATTACGGTAGAACCAGGTAAACCGATCAAACAGCATGCTCATATATAATACGCACTGGGGGGCATGCCAACTCAAAAGGCTGCAGTCGGGCATCAAACCTGTGACAGTTCTACGTACTGCTCCAGCATGAAGCCCCATCTCTCGCTAGCAGCTTACTATTGCTAACTGCTAGCTGCAACTAAACAAATCTGTGTGTGTGTGTGTGTGTGTGTGACTGCCAGGTTATTCTGGGGGTGATAGTTTTGCCTCCTCACAGTGAGAATGTTCTGCTTCATTATCACATCGGTGTCAGACTCTCACTCAGCTCAGGCCCAACGAGGGGGAGTTTAGGTTCTCCTCTCCTGAGGCCAACCGGACTGAAGGAACGGGGCAGAACAACCGGATGGAGGCTGAGGACACAGATGGACTCGTTGGCCCCGGCGTAACGACACAAACCTCCAAGTGTCAAAGACTTCTGACTGAATCACAGAGTTTTCTGACCCAGACGTTGAGGAGCGGCTCCTAAACTCCACCTAAAACACGACGTTCTTCAGACCTCAACCTACTGACTTACAGGAGAATAAACCTCCGCTGATGGAATAAAGCTGTTATTCAGCTTCTTGTTTGTGCTCCAGCGTGTTAAAGTGAACTAAATAGTTAAAGAGTAACACCCAAATTGACTTGTTTATGCTGATAACCTGTATAGATGAGTGTCTAATAGTGCTGTAGACATGTGTAATCATTAGTTTGGCAGTTTAGTGCAACTTAGTTAAAATTTTATATTTCTATCTCCATTTTCTCTTGTGATCAAGGTGGAGAGGAAATCCTCCAGCCTGCTTCAGGTTCTCTGTTTGCTCGTTCTCCTGAGCGGTGAGTCTGCTGCGAGCGTGCGCACGCACGAGCGTGAGCACGCACGAGCGTGAGCACGCACGAGCGTGAGCACGCTTGTTAACGACTTGTTTTTCCAACTGAAAAAAACTAGCCTCTTTTATAAAACAATGCGGCATCTGGGAGCCTCAAGGTCGTTTATAAGAGCTCAGACCGCGGCGGTAATGTTGCGCAATCATGTCCGTTTTTATAAAAGATTACGCGATGGCGGCATACAGGAGGTATGGGGGCGGTCTCTGCACTGTTGCGGACTTCCGTGTATCTTGGACATAACTTGCTTTTTATTGCGATCGAAGCCGCACTCGTTAAGTTTTTATTTTCACAACCAGCTACAGGTGTGTCTCCTCCACCATCCCTGTGAGCTGTCAGGTGATCTGAGCTGCAGATCTAACGGAGAGAAGCTCCTGGAGCTCCGCATCGCTCCAGTTTATCATCTCAGCTGATTCTGTTCACAAAAGTGAAACTTAAGCGCGTGTTTACTTTCATTTTCAACATAGTTCTCGGCCGGAGCTCGGTATTAATTCATCACGTGGTCATGACACCTCCCTCTTTCGCGCCAAGGCTTAATGTGCGTTTATAAGACCGGCGAAGCCGCAATATTACCGCATTATTACCGCAATATTACTACCAAGCGTGGCGGCACGAATGCCGCAAAATTCCCGCAACATGATGCCGCCATGGCGCGTTCATAAGAAACACGTTGCGGTAATATTACGCTGATTTGCCTGCATGGTGTGTCTTATAAAAGAGGCTTCTGAGAGCATGCGTGGGGGTGGGGGTTGAGTGGGGTGCTGTCAATCACTGCCTCAGTGCCGCTCTCTCAGCCCGCCAGGCGACACCTCCTTTAGGTGCATTATTCTAACAGGAAGTGTGGGTGAAGTTAGTCTCCACCCACGGTGTGACTCGCTCTTTGAAAGGCAGAAAGAAACTATTACAGGGTTAAATCAGAGGAGAGCTGGTTAGACGAACCCTGATTAAATTAACAGTTACATTTTAAATTATCAGTTAAAGTTGTGCATGTGTGAAAAAGTAAGACCTTATAAACATTTTACTGTTTAATGAATGATGACGATAAACTCCTTTTCTACTGTTTTATTTTGATCTGTGGTTTTCTTTTGTTTGTTTCAATTAAAATTAAAATTTCTAATATTTGAAAATCTTAAAACTACAGAAACAAACATGTTTTTTTCTTTTTTTAAAGTGAAAAGTCATAAATCAAATTTGAAAAATAAATCGACTCTAATTTAACACAAATGAACCCGATACGAGCTCTCTGACAGCTTTACAAACATTTAGGTTATTTAGTAATTAAATATTTTCTGCTTGAATGCATTAAAAAATGCAGTCGGTTCAGACTTTTACCAACAGTCAGTGAAGGCCTCTCAGAGTAGGCGTGGCCTGTAGGTTCTGTGTAATCCGTCCGTGGAGCTCCGAGCTCCTCATGAGACCGACAGAAGAACAAAGTCCCTCAGCTTTCAATGACTCTGCTGTTATGTAATCGCTCAGCGTGTTGATGACAACAAAAAGCCCTTTATGACTGACACACACACACACACACACACACACACACACACACACACACACGGGTTCTACTGGTGGTCACCAGTTACCGCTCTTTACCAGCGAGTTTGTGACGTCCCACAGTGGTTTATGACCTTGAACACATCATGAAGGAGCCAGCTGTGGCCTCCAGTCTCAGGGTTCTCTCTTCTACCTGCTCCTGCATGTTTGTCATCATTAACAGTTTAGATGTGTGAACCGTTGTGGGGACTCGTAAACATTGGGAACTGTTTTAGGACACGTGGGACCGGCCTGAACCTGCAGAAGCACTAAAACGGTTCTTCAGACATCCTGAAGCGCGTTTCTGTGTGAAAGTTGAGAATTGTTTCCTGTCGAACACGTTGTAGACGACTTTAGAAACTGTAGCTTCACACATCTTCATCCAGAGCCGACGGCGGTGGGAAGGTTTATAAAATAACCTCACAGATGCTGTTCAGGGATGTAAAAATGATTTATAACCAACTTCAGAATGGATGAACCAACTCTGATGATGGTACCGGGGTTTTGTTTGCACATTTCTCTCCTTTCACGTTTGTAGAATCCATTAACGTTCACAAACACGAAGCTTAACTCGAACGAGGACATGATGTGAGACATCTCCTCAGGAGGAGAATAGAAGGAGTGATTTTATCATAAGATGGTTCTGATCAAATAAAAACCCTCCCATAGAAACAGACTCATCAGAACCGCAGTCAAACATCCAGACTTACCCAACTAAAGCTTCCTGAGGACAGAATCACACTGTTCTGGAGCGCAGAGCGGGATCATCCAAGTGTCTCATGGTAGGAGGAAGATTTGTTTCAATACTAACCAAGATTTAACTCCCGTTTTTAACCACATCTGGAGTAGAAATAACCTCCAACGGCCTAAAGTTCTCAGCTTTTAGACACAGTTAAGGATCGGGAAGCTGCAGAATTCCTGCAGCGAGGAAACTTACCTGAAGGGCAGGTAGGAGGCGTTGGAACCAGAGATCAGAGCTCTGTAGGCTTCTTCTGGAGTCTTCTTCAGGTAGATCACCTGAGATACAGAAACAGACTCCTCAAGCTTATGTGTTACATCACACAGTCGACCTGATCGCTTATAAAAATAACAGCTGAGGACAGGAAGTGATGGAGCACTGGGATGAAGCTGTGTGTGTGTGTGTGTGTGTGTGTGTGTGTGTGTGTGTGTGTGTGTGGTTACAGTAATGTCTATGTAAACCTGAACTGGCTGAAGGAAAACTCAGAATTCCCACCAGGAACAGACTCATTCCCGGCTCTAAGTAGATTCTCTTACAGGAACTGTCCGAGTCACAGGCAGGTTGTGTAATCCTGAGCGGTTCAGCAGCAGCAGAACAAATCCCTCACATTCACCCTTCCTGAACAGCCTCTGTTCAGAGAAATGGACTTCACGTTCTTCAGGACTGATGAGCTAACAGCTAGGCTGAGTTCAGCTAAAACCAAAGTGTTTTTCCGTCCTCTTACAGCAGCTCCAGTCTGGTAAATTTCCCAGCATTCCATTTGGCTTTTCTATAGAGCTTTACCTCACCGTCAGTTTCACCATAAATGGTTATTTACATGGAATTCTGTTTCCGCAGCACCCGCCATCTTTACCTGACAGAAAAACAGTGTGAAGTGACCTGCAGGCTACACAGAAACACAACAGTGGTGGTGCTAAATATTCTGCTCTCTGTCAGACTCTGAACCAGGAAACAGCTGGAGGCAGAAAACTCTGGAGAAACCAGTGGCTCCGCCCCCTAGCCAACCAGTGACCATAAGCTTGGAACCACAACGAAGCAGATACTGAAAAGTTGGGGGGAATACTGGACCGTGCTGCTGGAGAAGGGGCTTCTCCATAAGGGATGTGGATTATTTAAACCTTTACTCAGGATGGACAAACACGTGCAGCAGCTAACAGGAAACGTTAGCGACTCCAATCCAAACCAGCTTCTCTTTAAACCTCATGACCGAATCAAGGATGAACACCATAACTGAGCTTTTCCCTCCAGAACACAACGGCACCAATCACAAGACTTACAAACAAATTAATAACATTTAAAGGTCAGATTTCCCAGATCGGTCAGTCAGCAGGAACGGACGGTTGTCATGGATACAGAAACAGGTAAAGGTAAGATTTAAACTCACAGCGTAGCCTCCGATCAGCACGGAGGCGTTGGATCTCTTCCTCTGATCGAAGCTGGTGTAGTGGACGATTCGTTTCCTGGTCAGCGTGAACGACTGCAAACGAGAACCAGAGAGAACAGTTTACTTCCTGGTTTCAGCTGCTAACGTGACTGACATAAACTCCTGCTGGTTTCAGCCTAACCCTAAACCTGCAGCATTAGAGACCCGCTGCTGAGTCCAGTACCTGTAACCTGGTACCGCCCCCCCACCCAGAGAACCTCTGACCACATCAGCAGCTCCACCAGCTTCTCTGGTCCAACAGCTTTAGAGCTAAACTGGAGAAGATAAAAACACGGTAGTGATCCGTTTCCATTTGTAGNACTTTTTACAAACAGTCCAGTAAAAAGAACCGGGCTTCTGCATAAACAGGAAAACAACAAACAGGAGACGCAGCTAGAAACCCTACAGGTACGGTCACCTCACCAACCACACCTGGACAGAACAGCAACAGAGACTTCTGTCTACGAGGAGGAGGAGGAGGAGGCAAGAACCAAATCCTTTATGAAGTGATGAAGAAGAGCAGCTCCTCCTATGTGTCCCTTTAAGCTAAAGAGCAGGATGATGGAGCCACACCTGTCCACGTGGACCTGATGGATCAGAGCCAGCACCCTGTGAGGGATAGTATCCACAGCTGGTGTACGTGGATCCAAGGATGAGAGGTGGGCGGGGCCTGAGTGTGGTTAAACCAGGGTTAACCAGTGAGGTGAGTTATGCTGTTAAACAGATTATGAGTTAACTTGTGTTGACGTCAGACCCGTGCTGCGTGTGGGAGATGGATCCAGACCATCCGGTCGGCCTGAGGAATCCGGTCGCCGTGGCAACAAACATAAACACACAGGTCTAACAGTGGGAAGGAGCCGAAGCGGCCCAGCAGACAGGTTGCATCGTTACATTCCTACGGAGGGAGAGTCAGCAGCAGCAGCAGAAACTCACCTTTAGCTTCTTGTTGAGTTTGCAGCAGTATCGGTACAACATGGCCAGGTTCAGAGGGCCGAAGTCAGCGTAGAAGCTGTGGAGACACGGAGGACAAGTCAGGTTAAACGTCTCCGAGCTCCTCGGGCCGACGACAGCTGGACGGGATGGAGAGCTGCTGAGAGGGAACGTTTCTGCTCAGTTCCTCCTGATCAAACGCTTTCACAACGTTCAGAACAAAATAATCCAGAGTCAAAACAAGACTCGTCACCCACAAGTCAGCCAGGTCTCTGGAGCCCCGCTGTTATTTTATTTGTTTAGAATAAAGGTAAAAACTTTTCTGTGGCTTTAAAGCATCACATGAAGTTTTTCCAGAATAAGGAAGGTGAAGTTTCTAAGCTGATTACATCTGAAATCGTACATCTCCATCAGAGCAAGATCCATAAAACAGCTTAAATATCAAAGAGAAACTGGTTCTGACTGGATCCATCCTGCTCAGACTGGAGGTAAGCTGGGGTAGACGTTTGTCTGGAGCATTTGTTGCTCTTCACATACCGATAGCAACCGATAATTAAATGTTCTGTACAAAAAAAGAATAATTCTAATCTCCTCTGAAACATATACTCCTGGAAAAATCTCATCCAATCATCGTGAACGTCCCGTTCTTAATGATTGGATCCCGATCCATCCACCAAACTGCCCCTCCCCCCTCTGAACATACCCCTCTATGTGCAACAATCACACGTTACCGGCTTGGAGCAGCTGAACAGGAAGTGAAGCCAGAGCAGGGCTAGCTATATTAGCTAGCATGCTAAATTGTTATACGTTTACGTGGCCTGAGCAGGAGTGGGGTTCCAGCGTGATGAGCCCAGTCCTCCTGCTGGAGCTCTGATCTAGGTCCCAGTGGCTTCTCTCTCAAACTTCCAATGAGGATAGAGCTGGGCAACAAACCGAAAATTTATCGTTATCGAAATTTCTGATTTTTATCGTTATCGTTGTTTTGATGTCAATGAATTCAATAATTTAAAAAATGAAAAGATGTGTGTAGGTTGGAGACGTTCATGTCCCTTTAAGAAGCTGTACCACCTCGAGTCACATGACAACGTGACTCAACGTAATACCTGTGACAGCCCCATCTAGTGGACAACTTTTTTAGGCCATATCTCCCAGTCCTAAATGAGGATAGACTCCAGAAAATTCCTGACCAGCACCGGAATATGAGGAGTCTGTCAGAACCACGGAGGCTCCGCGGCTGTTACGTAGGAGCGTTACGTTAGGGATTATGGCAGAAAAGGTGCAACAACGAATAAAAAAGGTAAGAAAACGTTATGTCTAGGGTTGTTCGACAGCATCCAGCATTTTCCTGTATAGTGGGGGCGTGGCTTGGGGGCAGGGCCAGCAGATGGGGGGCTGGACCTTTGTATCTCGCTACAACAGCTTTTTCCAGGATCATCTACCCTAACTTTAATGTGTGGTTCTGAATCAGAACACTGAGCAGAGTCTGATTCATCTCAAGTCATTAAAAACATTCAAAGTTCTTACACCTTTCAAAGGTCAAATTCAAGCTTTTCCAGCACCTAATGGTGGTTTACTCAAGCAGGAACAGATGATTCATGGTCATTTCCTCGTCTCTGGAAAGTCAATCACAAACCAGCTTTCATCTCCAGGAGCAGCATGTCGTCTCCCAACAACAGAAATAACATTCTGGATTATTCCACCTGGTTCTGGTTTCAGGAAGAAAAACCTAAGTTTGCGTTGCTTAGAAATGATTTGCTTTATTTGAGTTATTCGCGGTGTTGGGCGTAACGGCGTTTATGACTGCGTTACTAACGGCGTTATTTTTTAGGTAATAGAGTCGTCTAAATTAGTTACTTTTCCCCATCGTTGCAACGGGCATATAAAGTGATGCGTTACTAATGTGGCTGAATGAAGCGCAGAGGTGTCAGACTTTCTGACAGACGCTAGCGATGTGTCGGTCAAAACAGCTCTTAATGCCGGTCGGAGCGACACAGGCTGTACCCACCGCACGCAGGAGGGGGGCGGCGCACGCAAAATGCCTGGGACAATTATTACATTAACACGATGGACCTGTAAATATTGGTGGGGACAAATCTGAAAAGGAGGAGGAAAGAAAATAAACAGCACTTCAGGACAACAGGACAGGCTAGAGCGTCAACGGGACAGGCTAGAGCAGTGAGCCTCAACTGGCGGCCCTTGGGCCACATCCGGCCCGCCAACCCTTTGAGCCCTAACGTCCCCCAATTGGGGGACTTTGAAGTTTAGCAGCAAAATTCATGTCCCAAATATCAATAACTGTTTACGTTCTCCAAACACAACAAAAATACAATCAGAACAGTTTCGATGGAAAACGACGCCATTTTAAAGATTAATAAATGAAGATACAATAAAACTTGAACTTTATTTTAGAGCATCTGGCCCTCACGGTGTCTGCTGGAAAAAACTCCGGCCCTTGAACAAATTTAGTTGAGGACCCCTGGGCTAGAGGATACCAAGGCTATGGCAAGCTGTTTTAACATTTAATACATAATCTCTGTAATTCCTATTTTATTTAGCAATAGTTAAATTTATCCTAGTACTAATTGTATTCTTATAATCAAAATTACAAATAAGGACATAAACAGCTATTTCTTCTTGTTATGTTCTTCCTGTGTTTATTTTTTATC
Source organism: Aphyosemion australe (assembly GCA_006937985.1). Taxonomy (NCBI): domain Eukaryota; kingdom Metazoa; phylum Chordata; class Actinopteri; order Cyprinodontiformes; family Nothobranchiidae; genus Aphyosemion; species Aphyosemion australe. Next base: position 1,536 of record SSNS01002196.1, on the reverse strand, counting down.
TCCATTGGTTTTTCTTGCTTTAACAGTGTTTTAACATTTAATACATAATCTCTGTAATTCCTATTTTATTTAGCAATAGTTAAATTTATCCTAGTACTAATTGTATTCTTATAATCAAAATTACAAATAAGGACATAAACAGCTATTTCTTCTTGTTATGTTCTTCCTGTGTTTATTTTTTATCTCCATTGGTTTTTCTTGCTTTAACAGTGTTACGATGTTTTATTTACCTTAAATCACTGACGGTGTCGCCATCTTCAAAGTCACGCCGACTTGACGGCGTCACTTTAGCTATTTGTTAACAGTAGAAATTATAATGAAGGATGTCCATAATAACAACGGCACTAGTATCTCAGAGTCCCTAACAACCTACGTTTATGAGGCAGACTGGATATGTGTTCCAGATATCTATAATTCTATTGTTCCTGGTAGAAATTAACAGATATCTGACATGTTCATTCTAGGTAGTCAGAATCATTCAGTTATAAAAAATCTTTGACGTTACAGATATAGGACGTAGATGTGTTATAGAGCATAAAAGTAATGTCACAGTTCCTTTGCTAGGTAACTAATGTGGTAACTGAGTTACTGACTCACTCATTACTTTGTGGAAAAATAATTTGTAACTATAACTAATTACTTTTTTAACATATGATGCCCAGCACTGCTTATTTTTCTTTTTGGGGCTATTTTTTTTCCCCAATGGAATAGAAACAAAGTTTTCTAAAGATGTAAAATAAAGACTTGTTCATCCTAAACAGTTCTGTTTTATTAACACTTAAAGATAAATAAATAAATAAATAAATAAATAAATAAATAATCTGATCCTGAGCCCATCATAAATCTGTACATGAGATCAATCAGCACGGAAAATTTTTCATTGTTTAATTTACATTTTACCAAAAAAACAATAATCATCTGATCCCATTTGATTCAATCTTTACTTAATTTGATTAATAAGATTTCACTTTAATCTGCAACATTCAATTTTCCAAACGTAAACACACACACACACACACACACGGCTGTGAACTTACTTTTCGTAGACGAACTCGTCGTCGGTGCAGAAGTAGTGTGTGTTGGCGGTGCTTTTGGGTTTGCTGCGTAACGTGGCGAAGTACAGACGGTCTGCAGGAGAAAAACACACCAACACTAAAAACTGAACCCAGATCAGTTCTAACTTTAGATCCTGACCCATCGGTACCAGTTTCTGGTTTTATTGTAATGAGATGATAACAGCACTGTGACACAAACAGCTGATGAAGGCAAAAATCAACACAGAGCTTTTCCTGGCCTGTGATTGGTCCAGAGACTCAGAACTGAGTCACCGAGAAGCTCTGGTTTTATTTCTGGGTCGTGGGTTTAATTTCCTCTCACCACTGACTTCATGTTAACACATTAGTACAAACCCACCGGGTCCTGGCAGGTCACAGAGAGGGTTTATTAGCTTATGTGTGTAAACACATATTTAGAACGGCTCCAGTGCAGATAAAACCAGATGTTGGGGGGGCTGCCAGATGTGATGAATGTCTAACG
>SSNS01002191.1:0-11788 GCA_006937985.1 Aphyosemion australe | reverse complement strand
TTCCAGCAGATGGAAGCATGAAGTGCTGCAAAATCTCCTGATAGCTAGTTGCATTGACCCTGCCCTTGATAAAACACAGTGGACCAACACCAGCAGCTGACATGGCACCCCAACCATCACTGACTGTGGGAACTTGACACTGGACTTCAGGCATTTCCCTCTGCCCAGTCTTCCTCCAGACTCTGGCACCTTGATTTCTGAATGACATGCAAAATTTGCTTTCATCTGAAAAAAGTACTTTGGACCACTGAGCAACAGGCCAGTGCTGCTTCACTGTAGCCCAGGTCAGGTGCTTCTGCTGCTGTTTCTGGTTCAAAAGTGGCTTATCCTCTTGCTTGAGGGTGTCAATGATGGCCTTCTGGACAGCAGTCAGGTCGGCAGTCTTACCCATGATTGCAGTTTTGAGTAATGAACCAGGCTGGGAGTTTTTAAAAGCCTCAGGAATCATTTGCAGGTGTTTAGAGTTAATTAGTTGATTCAGATGATTAGGTTAATAGCTTGTTTAGAGAACCTTTTCATGATATGCTAATTTTTTGAGATAGGAATTTTGGGTTTTCATGAGCTGTATGCCACAATCATCAATATTAAACCAATAAACAGCTTAAACTACTTCAGTTGTGTGTAATGAATCTAAAATATATGAAAGTCTAATGTTTATCAGTACATGACAGAAAATAATGAACTTTATCACAATATGCTAATTTTTTGAGAAGGACCTGTACATGCACACACACACACACACACACACACACACACACACACACACACACACACACATCATCTAAACACACCCACTACCTTATCTCACACTTTAAATAAACTGTGCTGGCAGCCGCTCGGGGCAGACTGTACTCTGTCCTGAGTTGGTCTGTCACCCTTTGCAAATGGGTTCTATGTGTGATTCATTGTCTCTCTCTTATCTCCTCAGTTCCGGTTAGGGTAATTGACAAAATCCCTAACACGAGCTCTTGTCCCAATTGATGGAGAACCCTAACTGAGTCAAGTGCGCCGCTAGTTTCTGTGTCTGTAAGTGCGACTCGGAGTCTGATCGGGTCATGAGGAGGAGATCGTCCAGATAAACCAGGAGTCTCATGCCTGCTGTGCGTAGCGGCTGTAGGGCTGTCTCCAGGCACTTGGTGAAAGTGCGAGGAGCGAGAGAGTATCCGAACGGGAGCCTCGTATATTGGTACTGAGTCCGGTCGAACGAGAAACGGAGAAACTTCCTGTGTTTCGGAATCACCGGAATGTGAAAATAAGCGTCCCTCAGGTCGATGGAAGTGAACCAATCGCCGGGGCGCACAAAGCTTAGAGCTTGCTTGATTGTTAGCATGTGAAAATGCTTTACCATAATGAAGCTGTTGAATGTTGACAGATCCAGAATGAGTCTCATGCCTCGGGTCTTCTTCGAAACCAGGAAGTAACGGGAATAATACCCCGTGTTCTCCTCTCTGGGTGGAACCCTGGAAATGGCTTCCTTGTCCAGGAGTTCTTGTAATTCCGACCGAAGAGCTAACGTCTGAGCCACTGATGTTAGCTTTGTTTCAACAATCCCCGCGAACGGGGGAGGGCGTGACCGAAACTGGAGCCTGTGACCGTAATGTACTACATTGCGAATCCACGGGCTCATGTGGCAAACACGTGACCAAACGTGTGCAAAGATGGAGAGGGGACGTGCGCGCGGGATTGACGCGAGACGCACGCCTCTGAGCCAATGAGGAGCCCTTACCGCCGTCGCCGCTTCCGCACGAGAGGCGGGGGCGACCCATGGAGGACAGTCCTCGAAAGGGAGGGGTGACCGACGTCAACGCGGAAGAAGGAGATCCCCCCGAGTTTTCCCGAACAGCAGGAAGCGTGTTCGGCCGAGGTCGGGCACAACCTAAAATGGCGGCCATCTTTGGCGAAGAGTGTGTCAGAGAGACTGCCTCATCGTGCAGACTCTCATCACCCGCAGAAAAGGGAAAACATCTTTTATTAGCTCGCACGCACAAGGGAGATACCGAGAGCGGGGTAGCTAATGGGCTAAATTGAACCTCTCGCTAGCTGTGAGGAGTGAGAAGCAGCATGCACAGTCGATGCTAATCCTACGCTAACATTAGCTAGGTTATTACCGACTTTAACACCATGTGTGGGGAACGTGCGTGACGAGTGAGCAAAGTGCCCCAGTGAATCACCTGATAAACTCTGTTCAGAAACCATTCCATTGTTTGTCAAACACAACTTTATTGTGGAACCACAATGAAAATTACCACACACATTCCCCCCAAGGAGACATTGTGTTGGCCTCCGAGGAGGCTGGTCCTGGCTCGGGGCCTGCCACCCCGGAGTGGGAGGTCGGCTCCTGCGGCATCGCTGAAAGCTTGCTGCTGGTCGAGAGACAGCGGCAGGCGGTGGAGGCTGATGGCGAGAGGGTTCCGGGCCATTTTGCCGCCGTTGGCGGGACCGCTGGGCGCGGCGGTCATCCCACTGCCGAGATTTGGCAATATAGCGATGGTTAGCAGGAGGCTGCACCAGGTCCCTTACCGTGGCTGAGAGCTCGGCAGTTTTCTGAGCGCTCTCATTGGCCGAGCGAAACTGGGCGCCGAACAGGGCATCTGGGCTTATCGGGCCGTCCAGCATGTTCTTCTTAAGCTGCTCCGGCGCGGAAGTGAGGGAGCGCAACCACATGTTGCGCTGAACCATGATCTGCCACACAGCGATGCGGGAAGCACAGATCAGGTTGACGGCAGACAGGTTGAGGATGGTGTCCGCCGTCTTACAGCTCAAGTCCTTCTTACCTTCCAGGAGCTTGGAGTCTTCGACGAGCCGGGACACGTTGGAAGCTAGGAGAGCTATGTTGCTGGAGGCTGCACCGGACTGGGCAGCACACTGATGAGCACGATCCGTGAAGCGTGCGTCTACTCGGTCATACTTGGACACAGGCACAATTCGGTGTCCAACCACCTTAGCTTTATCTCCTAGCAGGGACACTAGGTCCGGTTCAAGTGGTGGAACCACTGGAAAACCGTTGTCCGTGAACCCCTGCACTTTGGTGATTAGAACAAAGGCAGAAACCAGGGCCTTCAGGCGGGAAGGCTCAGAGTAGGAAGCAGTCCAAAACTCCATAGCTGTTGGAAACAGCGGGAATACAGGGTCGGGGCACCGAGCCTGGGAGGCGCCGAACCGTCTCGTGAACAGGTTAGCACGAGGAGGCGCAGGGACCGGGAGGGCATCCGCCAGACTAGCAGTCTCTTCGTCTGTGAGTTCGGCTAGGACCAAGTCACCAGACTCGGACCCAGCGATGAACAACTCCATGGGTGGAGGTTCAGACGGAACATCGTCGACAGGGGGGGTAGCGTAAGCGGCCCCCTGGAAATAGTCCACACGACGGCGCTTCTTTTCGGAAGAGAGAAGTGGGCAGAAAGCACACGATACCTGTGCGGTGAGGGCCATGCCCGCGTGAACCGGTCCCAGGCAGCGGAAACACTTAAGCCTGGGATACACAGGAGACAGACGCGCTGCGCCATGGAAGCGCCGCAGTTAAATGGTCACACAGGAATACTAAAATATTCTATAACTGCAGCCCTGTTTAAAACCTTTAACAGAACAGGAAAACAAACAGTGCCAACAAAAAGAAACAAAAACACAACCTGCACCAAACCAAGGTATGGCTGAGAGGGGAAAAGTTTACAAATACAACCCTGCAGTGTTGTGCCTAAATGAGTTAATTGAACGCTCATTAGTTTTTTTTGTGACCGTAATGTGACCTGATGAATGTTAAAGTAAATGGGTTTATGAACTCCAGATCTCCATGGAGCTAAAGCCTTAGCTAAAACATCCTGTTAACCAGACTTCATAAAAAGTAGACCCTACAAATGCGGCCGCCATAGGCAGTAGCGGTCAGTCTTCTCTTCAATGTCTTTGCTGTAGAGAACAGACCTAATGAACAAATCTACACTCATTTTAATAAATGAAAATGTTTTTTTATTTACACTGACAAATAAACATGTCTGAAGATATTTCAAAATCAGAATCAGCTTTACTGCCAAGTACGTGAGTGACTCACATTACCAGGAATTTGCATCTGTGGTTGCTTGTTATTGTGTTTCCATTATGCACTACTAGTGTTCGTCAGTGTGTTTAAGTAATTATAAAAACTACTTTTGGTTTTTAGAGATTATAACAGAATTTTTATGCCAGTGCTACAAGATTTTGGTCTGTGCTACAAAACCTACAACCTTTGTAGCACCAGTGCTATAAGCTAAAAACGTTAACGTACAGCCCTGCATTCAATAATAAGAATCTGTAGAAAAAATGGCCCAACAGAATCAGACCTGTGATATCTATATTGTAAGGCTAAAGGGAATTTGGAATCTTCTGAGTTTCATAACTTGGTGTCTGGTAGGCCTCTGTCTTTGAAATAGAAGCTAATGTAAAGCTTAAAGGCTCGTCTTCCTTTGAGCTAGACGTTATCTTTTTATTTTGTTGTTAAAATTGGATCACGAAGGCAGCATGATGGACTGGGAGATTAGGGTTCGATTCCCGGTCGGGTCATACCAAAGACTTTGAAAAAATGGGACCCAATGCCTCCTCACTTGACACTCAGCACTAAGAGGTTGGATTGGGGGGTTAAACCACCAAATAGTTCCAGAGCGCGGCCACAGCTGCAGCTCACCGCTCCCCACCATGGGGATGTGTCAAATGCGGAAATGTAATTTCACCAGTGTGTGATGAATACTTGGGACTTTAACTTTAACTTTATTTTCATTGTGATCTCTGCATTTATGAAGTTTCAATTTGGAAATGTATTTTTAAAAAACTTCCTCTACCATATTATTGTAACAACTTGAATAGAATTATATGTAAACATGACCTATAGTTTCCTCAATTTGTGAATTTCAAACTGTTGTTGAAATTACAAATGTTTGTAAAGCTTAAGCATGGTCTGCTTTATTGATTGAGCAGTTATTGTATATATTTGAAGTGTAATTGTTTTATTTATTTTCTAAATTTGTGACTGTGAGCATTAAGCAGTTCAGCAGGTTTGGCCCACATCCGGCACCCATGGTAGATCTGGCTCACATACCGCAATGAATGACAGCCCCCCACTGGCCCAAATCTGGTTTGCAGAGTCCGAGCTGCCCCTGCCTGAGATGGGCCTGCTGTGGGCCAGTGCAGTTTACCACAACTGGCCCAGTGCTGGAACGGCTCTGGGCCATACATGGCCCACCTCTGGAAAACTGGCCCGGGCTAGTGGGGGCCCCTCATTCATTTGGGTGTGTCGGCCAGATGTAAGTGCCAGATGTGGGCCACATCTGGCCCAGACCAATTTTGCTACCTGGGTCACTGCCACTGATGACCCTAGGGGGGGCCTGAGAGAGAGAGAGAGTCGCACGCCAGCCGGCCGCGCCAGGGAGGAGATGAGGAAGCGTGTCAACTCGAACGCGTGAGTGCATTAATATTCTTTCATGATGTGTTCTGTGTTGTAACCTAACGTCGCGCTACTCAAACACAACTCAGTGCATTCGGGCTGTGATCATGTTGGGAGAACTGTTTAGGGTTCAGTTTTTAGTGAGCACTGCTGCGGATGAGCGCAGGGATGGACACCAGCTGTGAGAAACAGCGACTGTCAGGATGATCAGATCATCAGACTCGTCTCCTTTTTAGGGACAGAGAGAAATAAAAACTTCTATCAACATGGTGCTGCTGTGTCAGAAGTTCTAGCTAAACTTTATTATTCTCTTTCATGGACCAACTTGATGTTAAATTATGTTAAATTCAACTTTAACCTGAATTTGTATTTGGTGTGATTTAAAAGAAAAACAATTCTAGCTATTACAGATTAGTCGACTCATAAATGTGAGCAAAATATTATAGATAAAAATACATTTATATTAAAATGTTGACAAATTTCCCCAAAAAAAGAAAGAGGGAACATTTTAAAACTTAAAGTCAATATCAAGTATCTCTAAATAATAACAAAAAGGTCTAAATTAAAGAGAATAAATATATATATATATATATTATAGTGCAAGAAACCAATTTCCTTCTACTGTATGTGGACACAGGGTCTCTGGATATTGAGACAACTGGAGGAAGCTTTAGGTTTACTTTCAGTTACAGTCGATGATATTCTTGTTTTCTACAACTGCTCCTCTTCAGACACAATCAGGAGATAAAAGTCCCCCAAAAAGTGTAAATGTCCCTGTCGTGAGCCGACTGCCGGGCCAGCTGCAAATTGCTGTTAAATCTCTAGGGCCTCAGCTCACGTTACTATGTGGAGGGCCTGACCTATGACCCCTCCTGACGGGACACCCTTACTCTGTGGAGAGATGTTCAACCATTCTAACAACCTGGACGTGCACCACTTTATTTTTATCTAATTACTTGTTTTATATTTGCTTGTCAGATTATTCATGCATTTATCTGATTATTTATTTATTTATGGGAAAACTCATTGCTGTAAACTCAGAACCACAACCGCCAACCTTCTCCTCGCTCCCCCTTGGGAAACAGAGGCAGAGACAGAGGTTGAACTTGGGATGAAATAAAAAACAACAGCCAAACTCACCAGTCTGTGTTGTCAGAGAAAATGAAGGAGGCCCCCACGTAGAGTTCGTGACCCTTACGCAATGGGTAAGGGAAAGTTTATTAAACAAATTGCAAAATAATCCAGTCAAAAAGGATCTTACAGCAAAAAACTCAGCTCTCTAACAAAAAGCTCTATCTAGCAGTTCTACTGTGTGTCCAACTCTCTCTCTAACTCGGTGCTTCCTGTCGTTTTTAAAAGCTTCAGCTCTAACCTTTCTCCCCCCCCCCCCCCCCCCCCCCCCCCCCCCCCATGTACATCTGGAGGTCACATCTGGTTTTCTACTCAGCAACAGGATATCACAGTTCTTTTTTTCTCTGCACATAGCGGTGTTCTCGCTCCTTTGATTCATATAACACCTCCGGAGGCGCTTCTCGCTTCGGTGAGCCGAGGTACGCTCCTTCTTCTCCGCTGTGGTTTCAGAGTGCGTATTTGAGAGTTTCCGCTGACAGCAACATCCTGTGAAGGTCTAAGGTTACATTATACATTTGCTGGTAAAAACTGAGCTAAAGTTTATTCAACATACATGTTACGGTCGTCGGCTGGGACCCTCGGCCTGGGACCCAGCTCGGCTCCTGCTCTGCTGTCTCTGTGCCAGTTCAGCACCAGGGACAGCGACTCCATCCTTCCTCCGGCCTTCAGCAGGCCCTGTGGGAGCGCAGCTGCTCTCACTTTTAACTAATGAGGAAGGCAAGAAAAGGATTGCGGTTGCTCCATTCGAGGAGACGACAGAACCGAGAGGCCTGTTGATCTCCTGATCCTAGCTACAGACGGGTTGTCTTCAGCTAAAAATAGTGTGTTATAGGAAATCTGGTTCATCTCAGAGTTGTCGAGTGGCCACAAGGCTGTGGTTCTCCCTTTCTGTGGAAAGTGGTTTTTTTGTAATTGTCGGTTTACCTGTATAAACCCGTTCTTTCCGGAGCAGAAAAGATATAGTTCCCTTTCGGTGAAAGGCGTTTTGGTTTTCTCCATTTTTTTTTTATTATTTAGATTAATAGAGAGATCCTGTAGGGACCTCCCTATAAGATTAAGAAGTTAGAATACGGTCGGGCGGCTCCGTCTCCTTGTAGCTCTTAGATACTGGCGAGGGGGCCGGGATTACTTACGGTTGTATAGAACCTCCTCTTTTTTTTATTTTTGGATTGTTGTCATTGTGATTGCCAGGGTTGGCCGGTTGCAAATAAAACATAAGTTGCGTTTCACCATCTCCCTCCGGGCAGGTTTATGTTACCCCTCCTTCACACTCACCATCACACATCGGGGTTGTAACAATACATCAACTTCCCTCTAAGAGGCCTGAAGTATATAATGTTTATACAGGTTGACTTCAGAACATGTCACTTACATTTTAATAGCATTTTTAAGATCTGATTCTAGCTGATTACAAGTCTAGCTCTACAAAGTTGGGTTTACATATCATCGNGCATTAATCAAAGCTGTCTTCACTGGCTCCACAGCCTCTGGGGCTGGACAAAGGTTTCCCTCAGGACCCTGCCTGAACTGGAGCAAGGTAGGGTAAGCCCTCCTATACTTTCCCATTATAAGTGTCGTGAAATTTTCTAAACGATCCCAAATCGTACCTCAAACGTAAACTGTGATTTTAGAAAAACGGTAAGATATATCAAGAAGCTAAGTCTTGTGGTAATAGCTGAATCTGTTGTGACGGCTTTAACTGCTTGGCATACTTTAACCTAGAGAATTCATTGAAAGTTTAAAGTTCAAATGGTTGAAAGGATTTTGTGAAAAAGTGAAGGAATTGGAGCATTTCCCATGTTATCAAATGGGCCAAAAACTCGCAGCAGTTTTTGATGTGCAAGCTCCTCCAAAAGTTGTTCAATAATTGCAGCTTTGGACACTCTTCGACAATTGTGAAGATCCATGACTTCCAGCAGTTCTCCTTGGTCCACATTAGCAAAATTCTGAACGACAATATTCAAAGATCATTCAATCTGATTCTGTATTTACTTGAGAAAACTGTCAACAAGAGTTTTCCAGAATCAAAGGGGCAAGTTTTATAGGTATTACTTTTTTGGCCATCCAGAAGCAATGACCCTGCCAATGATTTCCCATTGTTGTTGTCCTGATGCAAGAAAAGTACCTTAAAGTCGTTCTCCAAAGTGCGTGTTCATAAAAATCCTGCCAAAACTCATGCAAAACATCCCTCAAAACTCTTCCTCGACAAACAGCCTTTTCCAGGTAGTACTTGGATTGATTTGCATTCCTGAATTATATGTTTATCACAAAAATAAGCGGTCTAGACTTGAGTGAGCTCCAGCTCTTATACCGTAGTAACATCCCCACTATCAATTTCAAGTCACTGATTATATATAAAAAAATTTCTTGTGCAATAGGTGTTCATCACAGGATAAGGTTGACCAACTTCCTTGCATTGGCCTGGACGGAGCTGACATTATAAAAGTATAATTATTAAATAGGCTAACAATTATTCTCATTGAAATGCAATGGGTATATGTCATATATTGTCATGTGCTATTTGAGTTTCACTCAATATGCTAAAACTATGTTTGCAATAGTGACCTGCACAGAACCCAACAAATGCTGCTACTCTGTGTATATTTGTACATAATATTGCTGATTTTATATTTATATTATTTCTGCATTATTTTTTGTATTATTTTACATTTTGCACCAAAGGGAATGACACTATAAATTTTGTTGTACCATTTACAACAACAATAAAGGTTATTCTATTCTATTTTATTCTATTCTATTTTATTCTGTATTGGACATTGCTGATTGTGTGGAGGCAGATTTGAAAGACAATTTAGCAGAGCCATCAGCAGCAGGACTGACTCAGCTGTTGTTTTCATTCAGGAGTGTCCACGTACAGCATGCATGCCTCGTGCACGAGCTTAGTATTGAAGCTGAAGTTACGCGTTTGGCCTGAGGAGGCAATCGCAATCACAAACATTTCAAATTGCAGATAGTCCCTTTAACATGTCTGCGTTGCCCGGCCAGGTCTAGACTTGAGTGAGCTCCAGCTGGGACCGGATTGTTTCCGGTTTGAGGAGGCTCCAGTCTCAGAGTCGGCAATGCAAGTATTTCTGCCCTTCTTAGAGTTTGCTGCCATGTCAGAAATCTCCCAATGTCAGTCAAGTTTTTACTTGACGATTCCACTAGAAAGTACCAGGCACTCAGTTTCGCTGCAAAAATTGATCGGAAAAATAACACTTTGAAATGGTTGCTGAGATCTCACAACACATTTGGCTTCTCCATCATCTTGGCTCCTCCCGCTTTACTGTATTTGAGTTAAAACACACACACACACACACACACACACACACACACACACACACACACACACACACACACACACACACACACACACACACACACACACACACACACACACACACACACACACATTGGGATGGGGGAGGGGACTCTCTAGTAACACCAGGAAGTTATGTGATGCTTTTTGGACTAAAAGAAAAATGTAGATGATGATAGTGTAGTTTTAAAGATGTGGGCGGAGCCCAGATAAGACTGATATAAAGAACCACTTTTACCTTGTTGACTGGAGTGTTTCTATCACATCTGAACATCTGCCTGATTTCGGTCGGGTCAGGGATAGGGTTGGTGCAAAGCGTGACACGCAGCATGACGACAGCTTTAAAATGATTAAAAGATGAAGGACGACTCTGTTGACCTTTTTAAAAACTCCATGTTTTTAACCCAATGTAATATTTTTATATGAACATAGATGTAACCTAATACATCATCTCTCCCTGTTAATGTAGAATATGATAAAACAACAAATAGTAATCCACTCTGTAATAATCATCTGGTAAGTAGTGTTTTTCCACTCATCTCTCTGCTTGCTTCTAAAAAGGAGCAGCTGGAACAAGAGTGTTGGACAGATGGAACTTTCCACCTCGATTATTTTTTCTACTAAAAATAGCCTCTCAAAAAATTAAAAGACCTCCGGGACCTCTTTGCAGAGTACATGCACACGCTTGTGTATGGTTGAGCGACAGAGGTGCCGGGAACTTCAGACGACGTGGTCCCCTCGGATGAAGGCAGCCGTGGCCGTCCTGGCAGTGTAAATGAATAAATGATGGGCAGATATTTGGAGAGAGAGAGAGTCTCTTAAGCACACACTAAACTAAAGCCCAGAAGAGTCCAGGGGCAGCTCTTAGCTCAGCATCTGGGGCAAACATCTGACGTGGTCAGTTCAAAGGTTTTGCGGGGTAGTGGGTTTGGATTGGGTATATCTTGAATCAGATTGAGGGAAACAGGAGTACACCATGATTGTGCTGTGAGGAAGAGGAGGAGGATGTTAACAATTATTGTCTGTTTTTAACCACATTGGTGTTAGGTGATGAAACGGGCTTCCAGGAAAATAGGGTGTCAAAACAAAGGCTTGCCTGGTGGCAGCCGAAGCACATGTCAGACCTGCTTAAGACTGGGATTTGTTGTTTAAAGTTTTCTTCCTGAAAGTTCATCCATTCCAGAAAAGAAGGAGCTTCATGAATCAAAACACCTTTTTTATGTGAAGTACAAGACTGGGAACTGTTTTCCAGTGAATCTCAGTTGCAGCACTGGAAGCAGGTTTACTACTTCATATTGGGTCTATGGTGTCTGATATGATGTCAGTAGGAAGTAAAAACCCACAAATCCACAGGCGGAAGTCTACATGATGAGATCTGTATCTGGGACATACTGTGACAGCTTGTAGATTTTAAATGAGAGCAACTTGATTTTTCTTTCGAGCATGCACTTTTCTGAGAGTGTGGTGAGCCTGTGGCTTATACATATTTAAGTGGATGTCTTCCTTGGGCCACCCTGAAGATCATGCCCTTAAAATGATCAGTTGTGCGTTGCTGGCTCCTGAGGTTTCACAGGGCCTTTGCTATCAGCACATCACACCAGCGACTCGTTTGTTCCATGCAGACACGTTAAAGTCAAAGGTACAGGACTTGATGGTCACGTCTCATGTAGCACCTTTAGATTAGTACTAGACAATGACCAGAGTTTTATCGATTTATTTTCAAATGAGACACAAGATAACCCAGTGAAGTTCGTATCGATATGAATATAAAACCAATCTGTTTCTAGAGTTAGCAGGTATCTCTCTGGGTTCATGTTCTGCATATCGTTGGTATTTCAGCGAGCCTTTTCAGTTTTCACCATGACTGTGGTCATGTAACAGATAACAGGTATGGGGGCCTACAGCAGCCAAAATACCTCAGAAACGTATCA